>JACXGI010003178.1:8663-65210 GCA_016801175.1 Esox masquinongy | reverse complement strand
CTACATCCCACTACCACTACACCCCACTACCACTACATCCCAAGCAGTGCATTTCCGAATTATTGTACCGAATGTAAACTGATATATTTTCCCTGTGGCCTAAATCCCCCTTTTTCCAACAAAATATTTTAATGTATTTTACGCTTTATTGGGCAGGGAAGTGAAACATATAGATGTTTTGTCAAAGCAACAATACCTGCTATAAGGGCAACGTAAGGTCAATGGTTGCAAATAAGTGATTACATAACATTGCCGTGGAACGGGGGGGCGATGTTTTCAAAGGCTGCAGAGGGTAAAGTGACACTTACGGACACACATCTCCTTGCTTTCATAGAAGCCAGGGCAACACTGAGACTTGCGCCGGTACATGGTCTTCTCTCCCCGGCGGTAGGCTGTCCGGTAGCTCACCCTTCAAATGTACAGAAAACATATCAAATACAGTGAAGACAATAAATCCAGGTAGACATTTTAAATAGACATCCGTTGACGACAGACGACATGCTGCCTGGTAACAGTCATACTGTAACACTAAAGGAGCTCACGTCTCGGCGTACCACACAAAAGACATCATTATGGAAGTCATAACTGCCGGCTTGGTATAAGCTGTTCAGTTCAGTAGGACATTTCTCATTCTCCATGACACATATTTCCTCTACAGTGCCAAGAGCATATATACACACTCACACACACACACACACACACACACACTCATGCACAGACACACACACACACACACACACAACTTTCCATGTTATACTGCCGTTGTGGGGGACATTGGGTGATTTCAGGTCCCCCCCGCGGTAAACGCACAACCACCCAAGCCCACGTCCCAGTGCTGAGGTCAGACCCTCCGTCCTCACCTGTGCCGCGTGCACTTGAACCAGTTGAGGATGTCGGTGCAGCTGGTGTAATAAACCTGATCGAAGGGGTGGGCGTAGGACTCCTGGACAGTGACCGAGTAACTGAAAGAGAGAAGGCGAGGGAGAGCGAGAGGAAAATAAGACACAATAAGGACACAAACAATAGTGGGCAACCGCTAGCCCCGGTGATGACACACGTCCTGTGTGTGGTCCCATAACTCAACGCGTGAGCTAAACAACTAGGCTAAAACCCAGGGCTAAGCGCTAGGCTAAAACGCCAAGTGGTTTGATAACAGCATCATTAGGCGACTTGTGAGGGTCTGACCAGGATTAGGTATCAAGCGGCTTTCATCGACTCAGCTGGGGGCACAGCGGGCCCAAATTAGCCAAACTAACCCTGCGCTGTGTGGGGCCGTGCATTTTGCCAGTACTTACAGTAGTGTGCATGTTTAACAGGATTTATAAATAAGTGAATGATTTAAGAATATCTTGAATTGCACAAAACCACCAACTGTGACAATTGCTCTCTTGTGACATGCATGCGAGCAGTCGTGACCTGGGGCCTTTTCAGGAACGCAATGTGGAAATGGTGGAAACCTATGAAATCAGCGTTGGCAAGCAGAACATACAGAAGGCTTCCTTTTAGTGCCTGTTAGGAATGTGAGATTTATCAGCTCTCTTTCATCGTTGAAATCCAAAAAATATGAGGAAGATCCACTCACAGTGCACTAATTAAAGGATACGCAACATGAAAAACCTCATGGCTTTTACACGGGCCTCTGACCGGATAAAAACGTTGGAATGACCTACGGTGTACATAAAGGAGCTTTGTGAAGACTTCACAATTAACTTTTTATAATTACTGAAAGTAACATTAAGTTTGTTCTCAGTGCATTGTAATAACATAAGTAGTCCCCTGAAACTGTAGTGATTCTGATATAAAGCATTTTAGCATTTGCAAATGAAGCTCTCAGGTCTTTAATTTAGGGATTCACAGTGAATGAGCCAGCACAGATATGACACATTTGGTTTAAGTAACCATGGAGGAATGAAGGGTGCATCACCCAAAATCCGAACCCCGATGCCTTCACCGTAGAACAATGCAATTTATGCTCATCAAGTCTTTCAGTGACAGGCCGTTACATGAGATATTATTTAGAGAGTAAGTGGATGGGAGGACAGAGGTGAAACTCGCCCACACACACACACACACACACACACACACACACACACATCGAAACACACCCACACACAAACATACGCACACACACACATTTGCTGTAACATTCTGCAGGAGCTATTCCACACTTTCTCTTCTCTCCTCCTCGCGCCTGAAAAGCTGCAGCTGTTGCTCCAGATTAGCCAGTGAAAGTGAATCTAGCTGGGAAAGTTGCCTTCACCTTTGTTCTTTTCAATCTGCTTAAATGGATTTCACTTAATTCTCGGCTAGAAATCTTCTGCATGTTAAAAAACCAGCACAGACTCCACTTAGGTGTGAGATTTGTGTAATGATGCAATATTAGCATTTTAGTTGAACAGGATTACAATGAAGAGTGCAATGTACTCCCTGGAACTGGCATCACTGTACACTTTCACAGACAGTTTTATTATGCTTTTTGACAGGTGTTATGCATGTTTATGAGGTTTTATATCAGTTCAGATGAAGATGATCCAAGTAAAGTGTCACTAATTAAAATATATATATGTTAGGCAGTTGAAGAATGAGAGTGTAACGCCAACAGACTCAAGTGGGCACCTTAACAAATCCAATACCTATCGTGTGTCATGAAAAAGCAGACCAACAAGAACATCAGACATTGAGGACTATTTCATGTCAGGACATGGTTTGTTTTTCACTGACCTTATCAATCTCAATCACATACCAATGGAACCCCATTTTACCCACAGGAAAAACTCTTTATGTAAGTTAACTTTTTGTAACTCAACGCAGCTTTGGCGGTTTTGAGAAACGTGACAGTTTGATGGTTGAGAAATGTGAACAAGTATTTCATCTGTACTTAGGATCACTTTATTATTCAAGTTGATTAAATTAAACAAAATGATGTGGGAATGGTCCAAATTGAGAATAATAGTAGTTTTGATTCAGAAACTGAAAGTGAGCAAACGGACTAAATGTAATCAATCCATTTATTTTTAAGTAATTTAGCACACCGTTTCTCAAACCCAGGTCTGCAGACCACCCTATTATGGCTACGTTAAAACAAGTGTGTACGGGTAGTAGAAATCACAGAGATATTCAAATAAAAAATGTGATTTTGATTGTCAATTTGTGAGAAGCAGTCCCGAGAACAAGAAGGCACTACTTTGCCTGGAACAGAAACCATGATTTAGCAGACCCTTTTATCCGGAGCATGTTACAGAGGCGGAGGCAAAAGTTATTGTCATAACTTTTTTTGCCCTCGTGTAAGGAATCGAACCCACAACCTTGGCATTGCGCGCTCCATGGCGTATCCCCCGGCGTAACCCCACAGTAAACACCTACGGGATGTCGGGTGCCTGCAGGTGGGGTGCGTCTGGCCTACCTCTCCCAGTGGCTGCAGACGTTAGGGTCCTCCAGGTTGAGGGAGAAGGTGGAGTGGGGCAGAAAGCAGCACGTCACCGCCAGCAGGAGGGTCCCAGAGTGGCGCAGGAGGGAGGAGGGTGTGGCCATCGCGGGTTGAAGCTACACCTGGGACGGATAAGCAGACGGAAATGAGAATCATAATTGCTCACAAGGTCGCGTCCCCATCGTTTGGTTGGGACGGTGTCATTGTTTGAGACTTAATGTAAACCAAAGTTGCATATAGCGATTCATTATGAGTGTGTGTGTGTGTGTGTGTTTGTTTGTCTATCTGCACAAGACGTTTTAAAGACATCTTTCAAATTATTTTGCTCAGCAGTGTGTGTGCGTGTGCGTGTATGTGTGTGTGCGTGTGCTCTCAGAACACGACCCCCTGCTACATTTTAGAACGGCAACTTGTCTTCAGGCTGACTAAGGTCACAGTGTCACAGTAACAGAGTGTGGTGTGGGAACAGGATGGTGGGTTTAACATCCCCCCCAAGGAGCTCACTGTTGAGCAATCAGTCCAGCGTCTGTATAAACGTGGCCTGGGGGGCAGGTGCATTCAGATGGCTCCTCCGTGGGAGTGACACAGATGCCTCCTCGTGCGGAGCCCTATGCAAAGTGCCCTGAAATTACAGTGCTCTTTGAAGTGCACTTCTTGGCCACCTTTCTGAGCTGCCTTAATGTTCTTCAGCTTAATCTATCGGGTTGATGGAGGTGACGTTGATATGAAAAGTAAACACAACTTCACGGATCATTTCACCTTTCATGCTTAGCCTAGAACATGCCATCTGGCCCATGCTGCGAATTAACCCTTTATCTCAGAGGTGTACGGGAAGTATGTTGACAACAAAGCCAACAGATTTGTTTTCTGCAAACAACCTAGAGATGATTTCAGTAAAATTTTGCCTCAGACTCAATAGCAGCGTTCCTATGATTCGGAGACAGGATTTTCAAACACCACACTCTCAAACGAGATCCGGCCAGGTTATTTAAGTCCCAGGATGGGAGAACTTGATAATCCCATGTTAAGTACTCACATTTTACAAAATAATAATCAGTCACTAGCTAGCAATGTCGGCTAACATAAAGCTAACAAGGCTGCAATGTCTGTAAAACGTTAAGCCAATCAATGTAAGCGAGCATCAACTCGCTTAGTACAACTAAGCAGACGCTACGAGCCCTTCATAACCCAATGTCATTGCACCGGCACAACTCATTGACATTATACATACAGTATATTCATCATGCTTGCTTCCAAAAACCTAATTCAAGTGTCAACATCAAACGCTGCACAGCTCATTTATAATATATGTGAATTTCTAGGCATAGGCCCAATGTGGAAATTAAAAACATTGGACAAAGGAACAATGTGTTGTAGAAAAAAAGTGACTGGCCCAGTTTTGGTGTTCTCTGACCATAAGATTAAATGGTGACAAATTCCCCGTCTTTCTGACATTACTCAAGGTTCAGACACCACAATTCAAAAATGTAACAAAATGCACTTAATATTTTGTCACGTACTGGCACGGCAGGCTTGAGAGAACGCCCTCTCTCCCTCGTTTGGATCACAGACACTTGTTTTGTTGTTTATCGCCCTCACTCGTTTCCCTAACCACTGTTCCTATTTAAGTTCCTCATTCCCTAATCACTGTTCCTGTTTAAGTTCCTCATTCCCTAATCACTGTTCCTGTTTAAGTTCCTCATTCCCTAATCACTGTTCCTGTTTAAGTTCCTCATTCCATAATCACTGTTCCTGTTTAAATTCCTCATTCCCTAATCATTGTTCCTGTTTAAGTTCCTCATTCCCTAATCACTGTTCCTGTTTAAGTTCCTCATTCCCTAATCACTGTTCCTGTTTAAGTTCCTCATTCCCTAATCACTGTTCCTATTTAAGTTCCTCATTCCCTAATCACTGTTCCTGTTTAAGTTCTTCATTCCCTAATCACTGTTCCTGTTTAAGTTCCTCATTCCCTAATCACTGTTCCTGTTTAAGTTCCTCCTTTCCCAGTGTATCTTGTTGGTCTTTGTTTGCCTTTAATTACGGTTCGTATGCCTTTAATTACGGTTGTTCTGTCTTGTCTTGTTGTGTAGTGTTTCTTTTGTTATAATTCAAGTTCATTTATTAAATGTCCTCCATTCTCCCTGTGCTTGTGTCCTACCTCATCATCTGTGACAACAGTACCATCACTTCCATCACATTAATATTGAGAAAAAAAAACTATATTGACATATTGGCTGCATGAAATGCTTTTCAGAATTGTGCAGTCACTTGCAGCATGACCTGACATTGTGGAGTTAAAACAAAAACTCACTAAAACCATCTGCTTTCCATCAACACCCACTAGATTTGATTGCTTTAGTTTAGTAAATTCAACAGAGTCTAAAGAATGGAAAAAGGGTTTTATGAGGGCCTGAGTAAACATAATGTTGGGCAACCAAACCTCAAACGATAACCCTGTATACCCTCATGTTAGGGTCAGTAAGGACAGGGAAAGTCAGATGGGAGACAAAATCAATGGAGAAATGGAACAATTCTTACCATGCAATATTGCAAATGTCATGCTTTTGTTGAATTTTATGAGATACTGTCATGAGAAAATCGACTATAAACCACTATGAACAAAAAAAATGTTGGGATCCCACATGTGCAATGTGTTAAAATCAAACCTTAGGTTAGTTACTGTCACTAAGAGTAATAATCATAATGTCATACTGATATGTAAGGGAGGGAAGAGGTGGAAAGGGGGGTTAAGAGGCAGAGCATAAGGAGGAAAGAGCGATAAGTGAAAAGGAAATAGGTCATGATCTCAGAGACTGAGGAAGTGAAATATAAAAGACAGTCAGAAAAAACAATAGTTTCTTGCTAAAAATTGTGAAAATATTTGCTAAAATGGCAAGTTAATATATATACAGTGGGGAGAACAAGTATTTGAGACACTGCTGATTTTGCAGGTTTTTCTACTTACAAAGCATGTAAAGGTCTGTAATTTTTATCATAGGTACACTTCAACTGTGAGAGACGGAATCTAAAACAAAAATCCAGAAAATTACATTGTATGATTTTTAAATAATTTATTTGCATTTTATTCCGTGACATAAGTATTTGATATATCAGAAAAGCAGAACTTAATATTTGGTACCAAAACCTTTGTTTGCAATTACAGAGATCATACGTTTCCTGTAGTTCTTGACCAGGTTTGCACACACTGCAGCAGGGATTTTGGCCCACTCCTCCATACAGACCTTCTCCAGATCCTTCAGGTTTCGGGGCTGTCGCTGGGCAATAAGGACTTTCAGCTCCTTCCAAAGATTTTCTATTGGGTTCAGGTCTGGAGACTGGCTAGGCCACTCCAGGACCTTGAGATGCTTCTTACGGAGCCACTCCTTAGTTGCCCTGGCTGTGTGTTTCGGGTCGTTGTCATGCTGGAAGACCCAGCCATGACCCATCTTCAATGCTCTTACCAAGATCTCGCGATACATGGCCCCATCCATCCTCCCCTCAATACGGTGCAGTCGTCCTGTCCCCTTTAAAGAAAAGCATCCCCAAAGAATGATGTTTCCACCTCCATGCTTCACGGTTGGGATGGTGTTCTTGGGGTTGTACTCATCCTTCTTCTTCCTCCAAACACGGCGAGTGGAGGTTAGACCAAAAAGCTCTATTTTTGTCTCATCAGACCACATGATCTTCTCCCATTCCTCCTCTGGAAAATAAATGATTTAAAAATCATACAATGTGATTTTCTGGATCTTTTTAGATTCTGTCTCTCACAGTTGAAGTGTACCTATGAAAAAAATTACAGACCTCTACATGCTTTGTAAAAGCATGCAAAATCGGCAGTATATCAAATACTTGTTCTCCCCACTGTATGTGTATGTAGAATTGTGCTCAAAAGTTTGCATACCCTTGGAGAATTGGTAATATATGTACCATTTGTAAAGAAAACATGATTGAGCAGGCAAAACACATGTGTTTTATTTCTTATGGGATTCACACTGAACTGTAGGTCATAACAGAATGGCACAATCATAAAACAAAACATGGCAACAAAGAAAAAAATTAACTGACCCCTGTTCAAAAGTCTGCATACCCTTAGTTCTTAATACTGTATTACCCCCTTTAGTATCAATGACAGCGTGCAGTCTTTTGTAATAGTTGTCTATGAGGCCCTGAATTCTTGCAGGTGGTATAGCTGCCCATTCGCCTTCGCAAAATGCATCCAGGTTAATGCAAAGTCTTTGGTCGTCTTGCATGAACCACACGTTTGAGATCTCCCCAGAGTGGCTCAATGATATTAAGGTCAGGAGACTGTGATGGCCACTCCAGAACCTTCACATTTTTCTGCTGTAACCACTGGAGGGTCAACTTGGCCTTGTGCTTAGGGTCATTGTCGTGCTGGAAAGTCCAAGAGCGTCCCATGCGCAGCTTTCATGCAGAAGAATGAAAATTGTCTGCCAGTATTTTCTGATAACATGCTGCATTCAACTTGCCATCAATTTTTACAAGATTCCCCATGCCTTTAGAGCTCACACACCCCAAAACATCAGTGAGCCACTACCATGCTTCACAGTGGGGAAAGTATTCTGTTCGCTATAGGTCTTGTTGACCCCTCTCCAAACATAGCGCTTATGGTTGTGACCATAAAGCTCTATTTTGGTCTTGTCACTCAAATTTCTGTGTGCCAGAAGCTGTGAGGCGTGTCAAGGTGTTGTCAGGCATATTGTAACCGGGCTTTTTTGTGGCATTGGCGCAGTAAAGGCTTCTTTCTGGCAACTCGAGGGTTGCAAACTTATAGCCACAACTATATGTGTATATACGTACGTGTATATGTGCCTTCATAAAGTATTCAGACCCTTTCACTTTCTCCACATTTTGGTGTGTTATATTTCATTAATTTATAATTGATTAATTCATAGTTTTTGCAATTAACCTACACATAATACCCCACAATGCGAAAGCGAAAACAGGTTTTTTGAAATGTGTGCCACTTTATTGACAATAAAATACTTTAATATTGCATGTAAATAAGTATTCAGTCCCTATATTCAGTACTTTGTACTTTGGGTCTTCATGGGTAGTCCTCTTCCAGCTTTGCACACCTGGATTTGGGTAGTTTCTCCCATTCTTCCTTATAGAACCTCACAAGCTCTGTCAGATTGGATGGGGAGCGTCGGTGAACTGCAATCTTTAGGTCTCCCCACAGATGTTCAGTAGGGTGCAAGTCCAAGCTTTGGCTGGGCAATTCAAGGACATTTGCGTTTACTTGTGTTCTTCAAGTCATTGTCATGCTAAAAGGTTTGCCCCAGTCTGAAGTCCTGTGGGCTCTGGACCAAGTTTTTTTAAGGACCATTTTATAATTTGTTCCTTTCACCGTTCTCTTAATCCTCACCAGTAACCCAGACCCTGCCGTTGAGAAGCATCCCCATTGCATGATGCTTCCACCACATTGCTTCACCGTAGGGACAGCATTAGTCAGGTGATGAGCAGTACGTTGTTTTCGCCAGACGTAGTGCTTTGCATTCAGGTCTAATGGTGCAATTTTTATCTTATCAGACCAAATAATCATTTTCCTCATCTTTTTCCTCTCAGAGTCTTTCAAGTGTGATTTCATAGACTTTTACTCAGGAGTGGCTTTTGAAATGCCACTCTACCATAAAAACTTAAATGATGGAGGGCTGCAGAGATGGTTGTCCTTATGGCAGGTTCTCGCATCTTACAGGAGAAACTGGTAAGCTCTGTTAGTGTCCATTGGGTTTTTTGTCCCCTCCTTCTTGCCAGGTTACTTAGTTTTATCTCAGAGGTCTACTTCAATTTCATAGGACTCATGGCTTAATTTTGGCTGTGACATGCAATGTCAACTGTGGGACCTTATATAGACAGGTATGTTCTAAATTATGTCCAATCAATTGAATTTGGTGGAAACAGGTGAACTCCAATCAAGTTCTAGAGACATCTTAGTGATGATCAAAAGTAAAAGGTTAAATCACAGCTCAATCTAAAGTGACATTGCAAAGGGTCTGAATACGTATCTACTTGAGCTATTTAAGTTTATGATTTTCAATAAATTGGCACAAATGTCTAAAAAACAGTTTTCACTCAAAATGGGGAATAGCACCCCTACTTCCTGGGGGGAAAGAGAATACAAGCTTAGTGTCATCTGCATTACAGTGATAGGAAAGACCATGTAAGGATATGACAGAGCCAAGAGACTTTGTGTATAGAGAGAAGAGGGCCAAGATTCAAGCCTTGGGGAACACCAGTAGTAAGAGGCCGCATGGCAGACACCGATCATGTCCACGACACCTGATAGGAGCAGCCTGCCAGGTAGGAAGCAATCCATGAGCGAGCAGAGCCTGAGATGCCCAGATCAGAGAGGGTGGAAAGTAGGACGCTATGGTTCAAAGCGTGGACGGAGTGGCCCGTTTTGAATCCTGACTGGTTAGGGTCGGGTTATGGTCTGGAGAAGGGAGGAAGGGATAGGGTCAAGAGGGCATGATGTTGGGTAGCCAGCCATCACTAGCTGTAGGATATCATCAGGTAATAGCGAGGAATAAGCGGTTAATGAACAAGGCTAGGTGAAGGCAACAACACTGCCGCTAGACAAAATGCCGCTTGAGGATATTAAGAAGCCTAAACACTCACACCTATTGAAAGCAGCCATGGGAGGGCCACACCACACGCCTAATAGCCTTGCAGTGAAATAACACAGCAAACACTACCAAAAACAAATCAACTGCTGCACAACTTCACAAAAAAGGCACTAACATCTTCTGAGTACAGTAGATCAGCCAAGCTCCAATGGAGCACACACACATTTCAATTTTCTACTGCTTTTGCTTTTTTTCATCATGTTAATGTCAACTGTCTGTGATCTGAGGCCCTCATATAATGATAAAACTGTAAGTACATTTGGTACCAAAAACAACATCTGGCCAATGCATCCAGCCTAGCCCAAGCCTACCACTTCATATTAAACAGAAGCTAACCATTGACAAATAAAGGCCATATTTGAGACATTGTTCTGTCAATCCTTACTGGAATTACAGGATTCCACCAGCAGATTGTTGGTCCCAAAATGGTTGTTACAATTTGGGATCCCCAAGCCACCAATAATGATAAGGAAGAGCAAAAGGCCTCAGGCTGATCACTTTGGTCAACTAAGACATCAACAGTTACCATTCTGACAAAAAAAAAAAGATCATATCTTTGCACATGGACAGTAACCGACAATGGTTCAAGCCATATGTCAACCCTCAATCAATACACAAGGGCATGGAAGTGGTCACGACTCAGAAAAGCATATGGTTATTATCACGTTTTTTTGATCTTCCATTCCAATGGGACTGAATTCAAGACGAGGACTGGAATCTACCACAACCAACACTTCCTGTGACACATCCTGGCTTGGTTTGGAGTCCTCGTCTGTTCTGAAATAGTGGGTCATTTGTGTGTCATCTGTGGGTCATCTGTGTGTCATCGGTGGGACATCTGTGTGTCATCTGTGGGACATCTGTGTGTCATCTGTGGGACATCTGTGTGTCATCTGTGTGTCATTTGTGTGGAAAAAATGACTGCTTACCCAGATTTAACCTCCTGAGACCCTGTGTCCACATAAGAGGACATTATGTTTTAGGCTTCCTGCACCATGAACTTCATTCTACTTAACTTAAACATATTGTCCTTATTAGAGGACAGTTGTCTGTGCCATGCTTAGATATTATACTTATCAGGTCCTACTAATTCCAAATAGCTAAGAGAAATAAAAAATGCACACATTATCAAAGCTCAGGTCTTAGGAGGATAAATATTGGCCTTGTGCCACTGTCTAGTGTTCCATTTCAAATCTTCTGAGGTAATTATTCCAGGCTGAAAGTCCTATGGTACAATCTTACATCGGGGCAACATTTTCTGGACTGAAATACTGGTTTTCTACATGAAACATCCTCAGTGACACAACATCCTATCTCTGATTGGTTTGGTTTTGTCATACATATGTACGATAGTAGCATTAACACCCTGCTGCGGGACAACTTTCCATTAAATTAAAAAACACGTGTATTTGAGGCTTAAAAAGCATTCTAAAGTTTGTCGGACTCTTTGTCAGACTTTCATTGCCTTGCGAAATATGCATGAAACCCTAAAAGATGAAAAATAATTACATTCCAAATAATAATTCGAATTTCCTGCGGTCGCAGAATTCAATATTCTGCTGCAGTAAACATCTAAATAAACACACAACAAATTCTGTCCCTGATGAAAAACCCCTGGATCTCCAATATCTAATTATTCTCTCCATTACCAGACCTGTCCACACCATTAACTACAAGCTAAATGGACGACATCCATCACATCCGAGATGTGCAGAGAAGCACTGTGGAAAAGACCAACCAGCACTGCACAATGAAACCCTCTGTCACAGATCTGACGGGGTTGATCAGAGCCATATATAGCTATATACTCTGGTATATAATAATTACTTTGGTATATAATAATTACTCTGGTATATAATAATAACTTTGGTATATAAAAATTACTCTGGTATATAATAATTGGCCTTGTGCCACTGTCTGTTGATCCACTGTCTCTTTGCTATATAACTGGTTTTGGCTTGTGAACGCGGCACGAATGAGCTCTTGCAGACACCTGTCCAGCCTCATCAGGAACCTCCTGAGATTTCCATAGAGGAGGGTAAGGAGGATGTATGACGTATTAAAACAGCCCCAAGCTCTGAACCCCTCCTCTGCCCACCTGAGTGAAACACTTCCTGGCTGACTCACCAAGGCTGGAGAGGACTTTGGGCTGGAGGGGACTTTAGACTGGAGGGGACTCTGGGTGGAGGGGACTCTGGGTGGAGGGGACTTTGGGCTGGAGGGGACATTGGACTGGAGGGGACTCTGGGCGGAGGGGACTCTGGGCGGGGGGGACTCTGGGCTGGAGGGGACTCTGGGCTGGAGGGGACTCTGGACAGAGGGGACTCTTTGGGAACAGTGGAGGGACATTTGCATGGACGTAAAGACAAAGGGAAACAGGACCACTCATCATTTAAATTGAATATAGATACATCCTCACCGTACATTGTCTGTGAGAGCCAAGGCAGGTCATTAAATTAGCTATGGAATATATTTAATATTTATCTTCATGTTATTTTGCAGATGCTGTTATCGGGAGTGATCAAACCCAAAATGTCGCCATTGCAAGCTCCATAATATTGTGCAGACCTCAACATCAAGGCCCTAACATGTTTTGTCTCAGAGGAATCCAGAGCCTCCGTTTGCTAATGCCACATTGAAACAAGTTTGCTCTCTCTCTTCTGTCTCTTTCTCTCTCTGTCTTTCTCTCGTTCCTTTCTTTTTCTATTTGGTGGGCAGATTCCTCCTGTCCTATAGTACACTGCTTTGACAAAGCATCTTTGGAATCAACAGTCATGTCACATCCCAGGCAATGGTGCCTGGTACCGGCATACAAACAAGTGTAATAAGGAAAAATGGAGCAATGTCTCGAAATTGTAAAAACAATACTTTGAAACTTTCCATGTTACATTCCTTTCTGTTCAAAGTTTGAGGCATTTAATACATTGTGTTTAGTAGGGATGTCACCACTCAGTTACACGCATCGATCCCTGCTTTAAAAAAATTGCTATGTTAATGTTGAAAATATGCATTAGAAAACGTATTTGACTGGAATTACAGCTGCCACAGCCCCCAGAGACACTTAACTGGAATTGAGAAAATCATTTTGTTGCTGTCCCCTTTAGAGAATGTCTCAAACCGAATGCACTCGTGGAGATATGAGAAGCTTTAACAGGTACAGTATAAGAAATCTGGCAATATGCTAGGTATAAGATTTACCATTTTTACCAGATTTTCCAGATTTAAATTGTTTTGCTTCCAGACAGAGCTGATTTCAGTTCCATGTCGAACCCTTGGTGTAAAGGGTTTTGTTTTTTAATCAGTATCTATGCCAATGTTGTAAACATTGACACATCATCGGTTTACGTGTGCTTAGACAGAGTCATCTCAGAGAGGACCAGCTCAGCAGCAATAAAACGTATTGTTCCTGTGTCCTATCGGAGCCCATGTATCTAGAAACATACCGTATTGCCTAGAAAAGAAAGAAGTCCTCATTCCTAGTGATCAGTGTGAGATAAGCTTGCTGTTCAGTGTTATTCTGCTGCCAGGATAGAAGCTCGTAGTGAAAACTGCTGGACGTCACTCCATTTACATGATGTGACCATGTGGATTCTACAGCGGACATCTCTCTACGCCAACTAGCCAAACGAAGAACCAGCAAGGCTGCGAATTCTCCCCAAAAAAACCCGGCAGACAACGATGCAAGACTACGGCCCCTGAAGTGTCTCGCTGACGATGGCGTGTCTATACACACTGTTAATGGGGGCATCAGGGGCTCTCGCTCTCTGGTTTCACTTAGCTAATGTGGCACAGCTGCACCTAACCCGCAAAACCCCAAACCCCCTGCCCGGGACAATTGTGGCGGTTCACAAACAAGGGTGTCGCTGTGTGTTTGAAAGGGCCCTACAGTCAGGGTGGGGGGCTTGGGGGAGTGTGTGTGGGGGGGGGGCTCTCATATGCAGCGCATGGCGGTCCAAAATCAGACGCTCGGGACCCATTGATGGAGTCAGGCCGTCTGAAGTACAGCCAAGCACAAGCAGAGGATGGCCTGAGTCACAAAAAATGCATTTGCCAACACATGCAGTGTTCTTTAGCTAATTTTTCTGTAATCCCGGGGATTAGTAGTGGTCCAAACTTAGCTCACAACAGGACTATTCAGAATGAAGATGAGAAGGAAGGAAGATGGGGTTACACAGTGTTGGCTGGTTGGTAGAGTCCTCAACTGTGACAGTGGTGATTAGTACAGTCTGAAACTGAAGACCAGTACTCACTGCAAAAAGTGGTGTTGTGTGAGGAGCTAGGGTTGAGGTCAATTATATTTAAAGTCCAATCAATTTGGGAGGTAGGTTCAAAATCCAAATTCCCTTTAGCGTTTTTTGAACGAGGAACATTTCGAATTATTATTAATATTTGGTTTACATTTTGAGCGACCTACTACTGTTCAAAGGAGTTGAAGCCTGTCTGCTTTTCATGTAGTTTGAAGCCGCGTGGCATACGAATACCACATGAACACAAGGCACCCTTCTGACAGGACTTTGGCAGGGTTTTGAGGATACTTAACGTTACAACCTAAAGTTTATATCAACCACAGCCTGTAGAAATGTTAAGTCACAGAGGACTAAATCCCAAAACACACAACAATACCTGCCAGCTTCTGATAGATTGGATTTTTGAATCTGTTATTTGTAGTGATCTTTTCTTTCAGTGCTTATTCTTAGACATTTTGGCAAATGCAGTGAATGTCAGACCTCTTATCTGTCCGTCTACCTTTTGCGCATAAACATACCAGAGGATGTATTTAGCTAAACAGCTCATATACATGACCTTTTCCTGGTTCCATCTGCTTTAGCGACAAAGTGAGTTAGTCCATTACGAGTTTTGATTGGGCTTGCAGTCTGACAATCTTGACAGACAGTTTCCTTTACCAAGATACTCAAAAGAACCCAGCACTTTCTGTATATCTAGGGGGAACAAGATATACTCTGTGTGTGTGTGTGTGTGTGTGTGTGTGTGTGTGTGTGTGTGTTTTCTGCATGTTTTCTGCACACAACTTTGTCATAGTGTCGGACAAAACTAAACACCTGATCACAATATTATTATCTGCTTCACTGAAACAAATGTGAACATGAAGCATCTCCCAACAGCAGAGAGATATTGAATTACTAGATCTGTGTCATTAGGGAAAGCATTTGGGTTTCTGGTTGTCTTTATCCTTAATGATTCTGAATGATGTGGTTAGTTTGTCTTTGTTTGCATCTGAGCCATGGAAGCGACAGAGAGAGAGAGACACACACACAAAGAGAGACGCAGAGAGAGTAGGACTGAGACAATTGGAACGACTAAAAGACAGAGAGACTGAGTGAGACAGAGAGAAACAGACAGAGTGAATGAAACATACGGAGATGGAGAGGGAGAGTGAATAAAGAACAGTGGACAAACACAGCTGCTCTGTGTTGTGTTGTCTGCTTTTCACCTGACACATTCAGCTGTTCTCCACATTCAGCAGTCTTCCAGGACAATCTGCCTTTCTTCATAAACACAACTGTACCTACCCAGTATGTGTATCACACTGTCTGTAATGCTTAAAACAATACGTAGAATTTAACATTTCAATGTACTTGTGACATGCTATTCAGCAGAATTTGACTTATAAATGAAATGTAAGCCACTTAGACAGATACTCTAACGGGTCAAGCCTCTGGCGGATATCAGTGGGAAGACACTCTTCAGGGAAATACCAGGCACATGGTTCATCTGGACAGACGCAGCTTTTCACACAGAACTTAAGGCAACCAGCAGTTAGTTTGTTAACAAGTGTGTGTGTGTGTGTGTGTGTGTGTGCGTGTGTGTGTGTAAGTGAGAAAGAGAGAGAGAGAGAGTGATAGCTGGTAGAGAGAGAATGAGAGAGCTGGTAGAAAGAAAGTGGGAAAAAGAGAGAGAGCTAGTACAGAGAGAACGAGAGAGCTGGTAGGAATTACAGGGGTGAGAGAGAGCTGGTAGAAAGAGAGGTAGAGAGAGATGAGAGAGAGCTAGCTGGTACAAAGAGAGAGAGGTAGAGAGAGAGAGATGAGAAAGAGAGAGCTGGTACAATAATCAGAAACAGATCCACCATTTTGCTTATAGAGTGGCCTATAATAGAGAAATGTTTGAGAATTGCTGGCTATTTTTTTTGCACTTTTTGCATCAATTTAGGCAATTCATTTCAATACAGAGTTTTTCCAAATGGCCCAGATCCAGTATTTGTGTTATTGTGTAATTGTGTGTATGTGTACTTGTGTATGTTTAACTGTGTGTACATGTAGTTGTATGTGTATTTGTGTGTAACTGTGTAAATGTCCATTTCTGTGTAAGTGTATTTGAGTGTGTCTACGGTGTTGCCGGCATGTGTCTACACATCCCCAAGCGTGCACGTGAGTGTGTGTGTGCATGTGTGTTGTGTGTGTGCACGTGCATGTGTGTGTGCATGTGTGTTGCCTGCCACTTATCAGGCTTCTTAAAGTCTTCCAGACATTCTGTGTTTAACTGGTCTTTCAGTAAACAGCCCCTTACCAGTGTTTATTGGGACAGGTGGTTTCACAGCATGCCAAGGGAAGCCTGCTCAGCACATCGGCTCACACACAACTTAATAAAAACCCACACTTTAAAGGAGAATTCCAATAACGGTAAAATGTAACAGGGGGAAAAAATGCATTAAGATATCCTCATAAACATTTTCACTGGCACATGTTGAAGAGACATTTTTTTTTCTCATCCCATAATCCCACAGATTTAATTTGGTCAGTCGCATGCTGCACCTGTTTACTGATGTCAGACCTGAGCTTAAGCTGCAGTTGAAACGCGCTCAGATTCTTCAGTTTTGCTTGATTGAACTTCTGTCTGCCTCAAAAGCGGCCAGCACTTCAGGACTCAAAACAAGCGCTCAGAGTATCTAAAAGACCTCCAATACCACTTCACCCAACTGTCGGGCCAGTGTCTGCTTATTGCTTGGCCAAAGGCTCCGGCTTTCATCATCAGAAGTGGGATTAGAACCCAAGATGGTTCCAGGCCCTCAGACATCAAACGAAGAATAAGGTCAAACCTTTTGGAGGGGAAGAGTGACGGTCAGCGTAGCAAATGACAGTTGCGTCTAAATTCCCCAGTTTATGGCAGATCCCAGACGCTGGAGCTGCTGGGAGGGGCCTTGGTTGGAAATGTAGAGTTATGCACTTTGCTGCTGTCAAGACATAGATCCAAACTGAGAGGGACGTGGGGATATGTTGGCAGGCGCCAGCTGTGAAAGCCTTGGTCATAATCGCAAAACGATGTTATTGAATGAGCACTTTTAATAAAAGAACATTATGGTATATAGTATAATGCCATTATACTGTGTAGTTAAAAAGGTTGTGTTTTATGGAATATAGACCAACTTAAAGTGTTTATGCATCCAAGAACTAAAGGACAACACAATATATACACTGCTCAAAAAAATTAAGGGAACACTTAAATCACACATCTGGTCTTGATGAACAAAATATATTAAAGATCAAAAACTTTACTGTACATTGTGTACTTTGTTGAGAAAAAATGACATAACAACGGTCAGTGGAAACCATAATCACCAACCGATTGAGGACTGGGTTCAAACTCACACCGAAAATCAAAGTAAACAATTTAAATTACAGGCTGTTCCAACCTGGGTGAATTTCAACACGGCAACTCATAATGGGACTCAGTAGTGCGTATGGCCCCCACGTGCCTGTATGCACTCCCAACAACGTCTGGGCATGCTCCTGATGAGACGGCGGATGGTGTCCTGGGGGATTTCCACACAGACCTGGATCAGGGGATCAGTGAGCTCCTGGACAGCCTGTGGCACTACTTGGCGGCGTTGGATGCACCAATACATAACGTCCCAGAAGTTCTCAATTGGATTCAGGTCTGGATTCAGGTTCATTTGCACCAAAACAAGTGACACTGATTGACAATTGCTCAGCCTTCCATACTGATACTGGACAGATTGATATCCCAGAAGTTTAATTGACTTGGTGTTATACTGTGATGATTGTGTTCCATTAATTTTTTTGAGCAGTGTAGTAAATGTGGTAGAGTTAGGTAGCCCAGAGGTTAGGGGCAGACCCTGTAGTTGAAAGGACGTACTAGATATCAAACTTTATATTAAAGTAATGCATGCAAGACCTTAAAAAAATACTTCTAGTTTCACTAATTCACCCACAGATGTGCAACCAACTCGCCAGCAGTGGTCAACATGCTCACAATGAAGCCTAATGCTTCATTCTAGTTTTACCTTATACCTAAGCTACCGTTCAGTCAATAAGCCTATTTTGACATTGCACAAGGACAAAACAGTCTTCTCCTTTCAACAGGAGCCATTTGCTTTACGACTCGTGTTTCCCTGTGACTGTACTGTTGGGCCCGCAGGGTGCAAAGACCAGACAAATGCAGCAGTGTGGCATTCAGAAGGACAGCACATGCCTGTTTCCCAACTGCTTCCTACCTTCTCGCAACCCTCCTGCTTAAGAGATCGAGGCTGGCCAGCCCTGGCCGCAACCTGGGAAGCGGCCGCATGCACGAGCCCACGCTCGCCAGTACGCAGCCTCTTCCTCCCCAGCCCTCAAGCCAGGCCTCCTCCTGGCAACATGTGGAGGCTGGGTGTCTGTGCAGCCCGAGGCCAGCTCAACGCTGGCCAACCACTGCAACCATATCGGCCAACCACAGCCCATCTGTCCTAAGGTCTTGGAAGACAAAGGCTAGGGGAGCTCCCTCCGAGGGGAAAGCCCCGTGCCGCAGGTGCTCCTCAGATAAGACCGGAACGTCTACCGCCTCCTGCAGCAGTGGGGAGGCGTTGGGCGTCTTTGGATTTCTCCTCACCACCATAGTCCATTTTCTTGTAGTGAATAAGTAGTGTCTGGACAACCGCATCCCTGGAGTCATTATAAATAATTTATGAGCACAGGTTTTGCATTTCTGCTCTTCAAGGAGTCCCAGCGAGGTTTCCTGCACCACGGAGACAGCATAGCGTTTTGATTTTCTCTGGATCATAGGGAGGGTGCTGTCAGACGTGCTCAGCCTTTCGTCTGTATGCAGTTCACGGACAGATCTGCTGTGCAGTTCTGACTGGCCCACACCGCCTGGTGGTTTGGCTACATGTCCACGCTTCTCCCTTAGCACATCAACAGCCATTCGTTGGGGACTGGGCTACTACGTCGCTCACACCACAAGCCCAACATGAACAAAATCTTAAAAAATCAGATGCAAAAATGTTCACATTGTCATTTTTTGCAATTTGCAAGGCAAAATAAACTAAGTCAGATCTCTTTTATTAGAATTGCAAAAAGTAAAGAAACAAAAACACGCCAAAAACAGGTATCAGGTCCTTGCAAAGGTGTTCCAGAATGACACAGTAGACAACTGAGGTGAGCCAGCCCAGGCCAAAGAGCAACAGTTCCACTGTACACTTACCACTGACCTACAGTAAGCTAAACATATTGAGCTAAAAAGGACTTGGTATCCTGATATCTGCCTCAGCGGTCTGCAGATTTTCTTTGCAGTTATGCGTGGGTGTTTCAGAGAAAACTATAGTTGTCATGAGAGAAGAATATCTGATTAAGAGTTATCACTCAAATAGAGTGATGATTACATTGTGGGCTGGGTCTGTGTTTTTGATACTTCCTCTAAGTAGTAAACTGTACGTGGTTGGGTTAGGCTAACACGTTACCTAACATGTGTCCATTGAGCGTTGTTTAACTAGCTAGAACGTATATGAAACCAGCCTGGTCTCCATGCTCAGTACACTGCTGCATAAATTTGCATAGGTTTGAAAGAGATCAGCTGGCTGCTGGAGGAGATTCGGGTGAAACCAACAATAGCAAGAACATGGGCGACACCAAGTTTAGCTAGCAGATAGGTGAAACCAGGAAGAGCGCAGGGATATGCTTCCCTTTTGAGCTGGGCTCCTCATAGGATTCTTCCTTGGACAATAACACAGAATGTCTAGGAACTCCCTAAAAGGAAGTAACCTCCATGTCATTTAATAATTCAAATGAACATAAACATTTGAAGCTATTAGAATTTCATAAATACTCCATTTTCTTAACACATTTGTAATGCAACACCAAATGATTGTTTCAGTAGGAGCAGAAGTATCCCACAAAATACTGCGGTAACTCCTCAGCATAAAGCAAAATCTGATTTAAATCTAATTCAATACAGTTATGTTATGATATGATCCTTATCTATATAATTCCATTCAGAAATGTAACACAATAACCCGTGCAGAAGAAAATCTTGTGGCTGACCTGCAATAAACCCAAACCCAAAATTAATTCAGTGTGCTATGTACACTGTACTCAATATTAAAGATTATTTAGATTCTGGAGTACCCCTACTCACACTAATATGCCTCGAGTCTTTTTCTTTGTTGGAACTTTGGGTTGTATTTCTAAAGATTACTAAGTCTGTAGGAAAGCCAGGGTCTTCTTACAGTAGGCTCTGCCAACAACTGTTGTCATTTTTGGCAGGCGCATACAACTAGGCAGGGAGTCCATCTTGGCATGTCCACTGATATTTGTAATGCCACTGTAACAACGATGTGAACACAACAGAGCAAGGGGATGGATGAGTCAATGTGGCGATACTAGTTAGGATATGTAAACAAACAACCAAATGAAGATTGGTACAGATGAAAGGTACTTGGCTTTATCAAATACAAGTTCAGTTAAACTCAAAAGGTGAGGGTCAAGGGTGGAGAAATACCTAGTTCAGAACTCTTCCCCTGCTTCCAAACAAAGACTACGGGATGTTGACAGGTCCAGGGTAGTTTTAGGTCAGAGGATTAAGGGGCACTTCAGTAAAGTAGATGGGTTCCCTCCCATTCATAGGACTATTTCATTCTTTGTGAGGCCAAAGGACTCCCAACCTTCTCCTTGGGCCACCCGGTTAATACAGACATGTGTTCACTGTCAATCACAGCACATCTCAACAAGCTCCTCCCCAAAGTCCCCATTCTCACATCTAGACTGTTTAATTATTAATCGTAGTCTCATGTTAAATAATATTTTGGCTGATGATACATCCAACCTGTGGGAAAAAAACAACACTTTGCCGTGCTGAGTGATCGCACCGTTTTGTATATATCTAGACCAGGTTTGCATTGCTTCCACCGATGACAATATGCTCATTATTTTCTGCACTTTGAGGTTGAACAATATGATATTTCACAGCAGGGATCTGATTGATTTTCTAGCCTTAGGCCTTCAGCCAAAATGGCATAGCAGCAGGCTGTATACTGAAACCATCGTCTATAGCAGTTCAGTAACACTGAATATGGCTCTTTTCCAATCCTTGTGATCTTTTCATAAATGTGTCCAATCACTGTATCATCACCTTGTGCTTTTACACGTGTCATTTAGCTGGGAAAACGTAGCTAACTGAAGCCATTTAACAATTAACCAAAGGAAGCCGGCGAAAAATGTGGAAGCATCTGACTGCTTATTTTTATCCCTCCCGGGTCGGCTGTATCCACGTTTAAACCCTTTAATTATAAAAAGGGAATAATGTTGTTTTCATTGCTTACAGCTGTAGGAGCCTGCCACTCCCAAAACAAACTGAACTTGTTATACTGCAATAATAACACAGTGATGGTGAATGGATTAGGTTGCTATGATCATACTGCACATCTTTCCACTCTCGGCCCCATTCCACTTTTTGGTGGGCTAACTGTTAGCAATTTCCTGCACTACTGTCCTTTAGCAGCAGTGTCTGGGAGAACAGTGCCCTGGAGAAACATTGCCTGTGACTTAAAGACTGGCAATTAGCTCCCGAAGCATAATGCCAAGGCTTAAATTTAGCGGCTCAGTACAGTCTGGTGCTGAGCAGGGAAGAGTCTGCAAGCCTAGCCTATTAGAACCTACATAAGAAAGCAGTCTACCCAGCACATAGCTATAGATTGGCCAAACTCCCATGTTCTCACATGCAAACAATGATTGCAGTCAGTATAGTGTAACTGCATTGTGTTCAGAATTCTGCGTTCAAAATAACAGCTTTTTTAGCACAATATAGCCTACCTTTTCCCTACTTTTACAGCAGTGTTTGCCAGTGTATTTCTGCAATTACTGTAAACAAAATCTCAAAGTTGAAAGCATTCTTTTATTGTATTTTTTTTAATAGGAAAGCTAGAAGGACATGAGGAAAAGGCAGCTAGAAAGGTAGTGGTCCAGATTAAAAATCCTGCTTGCACTCGTAGGTTATCCGTAATCTGGAGGCAGCTGTTTAGACTTCTAGACCACCCAAGGCCACCAGTTACTGCACTTTCACTGCAATTTTAAAGTTGTTATCCAAGAGCACAGATTTATCTTGCATATTGGGTGGTTCGGGGTCAATGGGCCCCAGGATTTTCACTCTTTTCGGGGGTCTAATTGACTTGTCTATAATATTGGAGGCTAGCTTCAACCCAATTTACACCTATGTTGCAATACATTTTTGGGGTCTAGTCATGATGCCCTTGACCTTCACAACTGTAGGCCTATATTCATCTGGCATCAATTTTGGACAAAAGTCTACCCTTTTGGTAATCTATGTACTTGTCTCATAGAAAATTACACACAAAATAACAAGAGTATACTCATCACTTAACAACTTTGAGCCCTTTTCTTCAATTCCCAGCAAGTCACATGACAGTGGCAGCCGCACAATGCACGCCACATTGCGGGAGCCTCGCGCTCCACTCACTGCTCCAGGGACACTGGCGGCAAGATTTCCTCAACAAAAATAGTTCCGCCCTGTGGCACCGACTGGCATTGACTGAATTCAGTGGTGTGGTACACAGATTCTTCTTGTTAACTCATCGGAAGCTTTCTATTCAGTCTGTCTTTGAAAAGATGAAGGGGTGGATGATATGGATGACAAAGGTGTTTATGACACTCAAACCATAGCCCACTGAATATGGGACACGAGACACTGTGACAGGGGAAACAAATGTTACAAGAAATACCTTAAAATTAGGGTACAATTTAGGGGGGGTTGTTTGGGGTATACTGGAACTAAAGAGAGTTGTTTGGGGTTTTCATATCTAGTTAGCCTATCTTTCTGAATAGACACTGACATTGTGCGGAGTATGCTTGTCTCCTATTAGCGCGTCCCACCGCAACATGCTTAATCTAGAATGCAGCACCCAATTAGGACCTGTCACTAACGCAATATATCCAGTCAATGTTTACTTGCTTGTCATAATTAATCTATTTAAATCAAGTTCTGAGGCATTCTAAGGCAAATCATTAAAAGCTTTGCGTAATTCTATTTCAAAAAGATGCGCATCGATGTGCATGTTAAATCACAAATCACTATATTCAAAAGTCAGATTAATGCTAGGATAACTTAAATGTTCACTCCATAACATGTTTGATTTATAATCTACCCAAGACTGTATTGACAAATTGAAAGTGTTGAGAATAAATCCAAATAATTCATCCGATATTTCCCAATATACAACAAAGCACAAAATAATCAACGAAATCATGTCCTACCTATTCTATGCAAGTGTTTTCGTCCTATCCAGGCTCATGGATACATTCTGTTACGCTCCTGAAAATTGAATGGTCCTCGCGGATGAATGATCCAAAAACGGCAGGTTGAGTAAAGAAGCCTGTGTTTCTGGGTCGGAAGGGGGGAAAGAATCCACTGAAAGAGGAAAACAAACTTAATCGTTCAATAATATAACGTGGTTAATTGGCACGTATACATCCCAATAGCCGTCGGACAGTGAGAAAGTTACCCCGACTCTCAAAAACACTGGCACCACCACCAGTCTTGTCATGACCTCACCCGAGCGTCAGCCAATGAGGACGGGAAGCGATGCAAAGAGACTTTCAAGAAGCGCTCGATACTGTTTTCTTACATTGCAGTAGTTCTGGCGACTGGCAACTTGGTTGTTGCTGTTTCTGAAGAAACAAAACATTAATTTCTGCATAACTTTCAATATTATACGCTATAGGCCCTACTGCAGTACATAAAACAAGTTTTAAATGAAACTGGACTTTGGAAGATCTTGCAGCTGAGTGTATTAACTATAGCCCAGAATATTAGTTTACTTACTGTAAAAGAGTAAAATAAAGTACATTAGGCCTACACACGTTTTGATGACCTAGAAACGTGGGCGAATGTGGTTCACCGGTTTAAACCGTTGCCCATGCAGATACCGCTGCCGCATGTGTTGGTTCCTTTCTATTGCTCACTGTCGCGTTTATTATTCCTAAATTCTGTCTTCTGTCAATAAACTAGAAATGGCCAAAAATGTATATGTAAAGAAAAAAGTGCCAGGCGACAATGACAGAAACACACTAGTCTTGTTCTGGATTCATTTGTAACATCTTTTGCGTCATCTAGTGGTGAAGACTCGGAACAACTGTCCATCGTTGTTTTTTGTTTTTTTTATAAAACAATCAAACAAAACAAAAAGAAAAATAAATAGGTGAACTCAGCCCCCACACTCACAATTGGACCTCATTCTATTTGGTTGAGTTAGCCAGACTGCTTAAAGTGGGCCTACATAAGAAAAAAGTAGGCCTAGTTAATTTCATTGACATCTGCATAGGGAGAAGACTGCAAAAGATACAGTACAATTCTTGTATCATGAGCAGCTCTACTTGCGAGTCACGGGATAATATCTGGTTATTTACATGGAGAAAGTTGGTAGGGAATTGGTAGGTAGGTATGTGGTGATATAGTCCAACATTTGAGCCGTCAGATTTACCTGGGCCAACTGTCAGCATGCAACCGTGTAAATTCACGTATTTCATTAAAACAGTGTTTCATTAAATGTATCATTTCGATTAAAAGGCAATCCAACCTGGGTGTTTGTGTGACTTGGCGCCCCAGTCCGACCCATCACATAAGAAGCAGTATGTGAGTCCCTGAACCCCGACACATGGGCTTTAATGCGCATGGTCCCACCATCAAAGTGATTCGGCAGAGGCGTGTAACATGGGTACAGGCCCAAATCTACTATTGAGGACACCGACGTCACGTGTTGTGAAGTGAATTAAGCCAGGAAAAAAGGCACTGATCTTGGTTCCATAAAATCTTCTGACAAAGACGTTCGCACACCAGTCTTTATCCGGCGTCGCTCCAGATGACGAAGATTTTTAGCCACAGTACGGGATATGTTGTCTGAAATTATTCAAAGACTGCTGATAAACAAAACAAGCATGACAGGTATATTAGAAGAATCTAAGATCATTAGTTATTTGACAATTACTGTTGACTAGCCAGCTAATGTAATGTAAATATGCATTTACGTTCAGCCTCTCTCAAATTATTGACTTTCGATTGTATGCAGGTTGTAGGAGTAAGTCTGGTATTGGGGGCATACATTTTATATGGTGACAAAGTGAAGCAATCTTGAAGCTGACAACCTCATGAAGCTGGCTGAGGGAATGCAGTGCGCAAAGCTGTCATCAAGGTAAAGGGTGGCTACTTTGAAGTTTCCTCAATATGAAATGTATTTTGATTTATTTAACACTTTTTTGGTTACTACAGGATTCCATATGTGTTATTTCACAGTTTTGATGTCTTCACTAATACTCTACAATGTGGAAAATAGTAAAAAATAAACAAAAACCCTTGAATAAGTAAATGTGTCCAAACTTTTGACTGGTACTGTATGTAAATTAGATTAATTTTTGCTACATTTATTTTGAATAAATATGCACACATTTCTAAAAGTGTTTCCACTTTGTCATTATGGAGTATTGTGTGTAAACTGATGGCAAGTTACATGGCCATTGTGTAGAATCCTGCTTCTAACGTTCAGTAGACTGAATTTTAAACAATGACAAGACTTGTCTCCTCATATACTTCCCTTAACAAACGAGACCAGAAAAGCATTAATTGGTCCACATTGAAAATAGGTGGTTTAGGATGGGAGGATAATACTTCGGATGTCTAAAGTGAGAATGAGGAAACAACATGTCCATGCAAACGGAACAATTTTGTAGAGAAAAATACTTGAAACACTAGCCCAAAACATGCCCGAGGCAGATGTCTTCTGGTCATTTATACTTGTAGTGCAGCTAAAAATCTTAGAAATGGCAACTTCAATTATAAATTCAGTTTATAACACAATTAAATGTGTGAATGGATATGAATACTTACCAAGAGTACATTTCTCCAAATTTAACTAATCTGCTACAACTGCATAATAAGAATTACAATTATGGTTTATAGGATGCATTCTTACTACGGCGCCACAGCAGATTGGTCTGCTAGAATACTAAAAGTAATGTACCTAATTAGTCTCAACAGAGCCAACACTGGATTTTACTACGTTGTAATGGAATGTACAGGGCAAGTTTATAGTCCTTCTATTGAAAACTACTACCAGGATAACATTTTGTAAAATATCACTCAGCTCACTTTCAAGATTAGTTACATGTACATCCATTTTACATGTTTAAAATTGAAATACTGCAACCATGGATCATAAATATTCCAAAATCAGATATTCAGACAGACTTACCAGAATTCTGAAAACTATGTAACATCTTTATATATATTTGGCTCCATACTGTGCATTTGTAAAACACGCAGAACCAATAAAAGATCATAACAAATAAATAACAAACCTTTTTTTGTGCTAACAAACAATGTGAAGTGACATATTCTTTGGGTAAACAAATCCCTAAATGCACTATGAAATCATTGCTTCATGGAGCAAGGAGAAAAGCGTATTGATTTGCTGGATTACTTCACAAACCATCTCAGGCAGTTTACTCATCACTGCTCTCATTTATCTCCATGGAGTCATCCTTAGGGTTATGCAAAGCAAGGACCCAGATTCTTTCACCAACATCTTTTCATCTTAAAGTGTGGTTTCTTTCTTGAAACAGAGTGGGCAGTCGGCTTGACAACCTGTTTACGTGCATGGAAGAAAAACGTACACCCTAAAGAAGACAATATTTTTTTAGATCCTTATTTTTCAAGACTTCCTCCCAAAAAATATGATTGTAAAATGCAAAATTTGACTTGCTTGATTTAGAGTAGATTCTGAATTGAGCAGATTATGTACCTGCCTTACAGAGTGACCACCCATCTCTTTAAACTCTGTGACCAGGTCTTCTAATCCATCCTGGGGGTATGGACTGTGTGACCAGGTCTTCTAATCCATCCTGGGGGTACGGACTGTGTGACCAGGTCTTCTAATCCATCCTGGGGGTATGGACTGTGTGACCAGGTCTTCTAATCCATCCTGGGGGTATGGACTGTGTGACCAGGTCTTCTA
The DNA here is from genome assembly GCA_016801175.1 of Esox masquinongy. Lineage (NCBI taxonomy): Eukaryota > Metazoa > Chordata > Actinopteri > Esociformes > Esocidae > Esox > Esox masquinongy. The sequence continues at coordinate 37,885 of JACXGI010003178.1, read as the reverse complement.
ATCCATCCTGGGGGTATTAGTGTGTGTGTGATCTAGGTTGAAAAATAGTGTAAATGTACAGACCAGATGTCCCCACAAAGACAGTAAACCTTAAACAAAACGGTCCCCACACAGGGGTTCGGTTTAGGGTAAAACCTGACCAAGAACACATTGTCATTGACAGCAATGACCTTCAGAATAGTTACTGTGCAGTGGGAGGAGAGGGGTGATCAGGCAGCCATGTTGGAAATGTGGCCATGACACCGGTGTTAACAGCTTCTTAGGATCAGTGCCGGGGGGCCTTTAGTGGCCACAGAAACTGGAGAACCACATACGCACATGGAGCCAGGAGAGTTACCATTGGACAACGGCTCGGCACTGGAGTGTTACCATTGGACAACGGCTCAGCACTGGAGTGTTTCCAATGGACAATGGCTCAGCACTGGATTTGATCTTTAGATCAGAGAAATGAGTGCCCCCTACTGGTCCTACAACACCACTTGCAGCAGCATCTGTTCTCCCATAAAGGGACTAACCAGCATCAAACATGTTCAGCTTCAGAGGCCAGCCACCAGGGGGATGCATGGTGCTATACCACTGGTTGGAATTATTGCTGCTTTTAGGCTTAGACATTACAGGTTAGAGTTAGGCATTACAGGTTAAGATTAGACATTACTGGTTAGGGTTAGGCATTACAGGTTAGGGTTAGGCATTACTGGTTAGGGTTAGGCATTACAGGTTAGGGTTAGGCTTAGACATTACAGGTTAGGGTAAGGCATTACAGGTTAGGGTTAGGCATTACTGGTTAGGGTTAGGCATTACAGGTTAGGGTTAGGCTTAGACATTACAGGTTAGGGTTAGGCATTACAGGTTAGGGTTAGACATTACAGGTTAGTGTTAGACATTACAGTTTAGGCTTAGGCATTACAGGTTAGGGTTAGGCATTACAGGTTAGGGTTAGACATTACAGGCTAGGGTTAGGGTTAGACATTACAGGTTAGGCTTAGGCATTAGGGCTAGTTATTGAGGTTAAGTTTAGGTTACCGTTTGGGAAGGGGCTAGGGGATAGCGAACATGTGTATCTGTTTTTCCAGTGCCCCAAGGGAAGAAAAACCGACGTGTGTGCGCGCGCGCGTGCTGTGATCACATTCCAGAGAGTGGACAGTATAAAGCCAGCTTCTAAGCAGTGTTCAGTCTACCAGCCTAACCCAAATTCATAACAGTCATAAGAGGTCCTCCTGATTTTATAAAGTGCAAGATTACTACTGCACCGTATTCTCCATACAAGACCCAAGCATGAAGTTAAACCGGTGATTAACCTTTAAAGGCATGGTACTGAAACACAGGAACTAGTCTACCTGAACACTAGCAAACGCTTCTGGCAGATAGCTGTGGATTAAAAGCTTAGAGTACACACCCGTCTCCAGGCTTGCCTAGCCTCCTCATCGTTCTGTTAGCATGATGTTCGTACTAGCAACTGCGCATGAGGAATCAAGAATCAGGAGGTTGCAAGCGATGGAGGAGGCCGGCTTTAAACGTGTGTTTATCTAGTGCCCGCAACTTGAACACTCGGTAATCCACGGCACCTTGTTGTCAGACACGCAGACTGAGCCAGTAAAACGCCAATGTAACAATGTCCTGCCCATCCACAAGGCAGCTGGAGCCTGTGAGAACGTTCAAGGGATGAGACTGCTTGATCAGAATGTGAAAGAGTGCAGTTTGTGGCAAATGGTCCCAAACAAATTACACTGCATAGCATGGGGTCCTTCAGGAAAACCTATAGCCAGGCTATTGAATTACTTCTTATTTTGCCAAGAGATGCTTGCAAACCCTAATCAGGACAAATTGAGGCAAAAGTTGGCATCAAAACAATCAGGTTTGGTAAAACTTAATTTTAAGTAGTAATCATTATTGTGTAATTAATAAGTAATTACAATGTAGCAAGTACTGTCATTCATTTTAATCAGTCACATAACAAGTAACTTCTGGTCATCACAGAGTGTAATTACAGAGGTGTAAGAGAAAGTGCTTGTTACAAAGGATTAAGTTTCCAAAACACACAGTCCTTTCAGCCTGCACAAACAGCATTATGAGCACTAACCAACTGAAACCTGACCAATTCATTGACAAAGTTATGAGGGTAGCTTTGAGAGCAGCTTTCTTGAGGGTTTTTGTTCGTCAAATCATTCTTTGAGAAATACCTTGAAATACTTTGAAGAAATTGTTTGAAATACCTGTTTAAATTTTCACTTAGAAAACTGATTACTTTCAAAACATATTGATATATAATAATAACAATAATAAAAGTATTAAATAAAATATGAAAGCAATCAGTCAAGTCTGCGATTGTATTTAGGCAAACAATTCTGTACCTCACCAGCCAGTGAGTTACCTCATGTCCTTCTCCCTTCAGGTTGATCATTTGGAAAACACTGTGCAAAGACCTTCTTATGACAAAAGCCTGCCACAAAACATAAAAAAAACACGTCACATTCATAGTACTGGATTTATGATATTGAGTCGCAAAATGCTGTTGGTAATAAAATCCTATAGATGGCAGTACAGTTTAAGACAGAGCCATACTGTATTGTCCGGGACTGACTTGCAATGAATTGTTTTGACTGCTGGAACGTAGGATCTACATCTTCTTCAGCCTCCTTCAATCAGCACCCCAGCATTGAGCACTGGAAAGACAACACACTTTCAGTCACAAAAAACAAGGGATTGATAAGTCAGATTGGGAAAAGTGAAAACTAGAGTGATCCATCACAGTTTATCATATTTATGTATAGTCGACGATCTAGCAGAAGATACATTTTCTCAGACAAATTCCGAATTTGTCTATTATTTTTCCTAAAGTGTGAACAGGCATACAGGAGACACACAACCAAATCTTACCACTAACTGAGACAGTATATTATGTCAAAAACGACAGTAAACGTTTGGTCATTATCAAATGAAGACTATGCGCTCATAAAACGATTTGCCTATACCTAATAGCTTACCTTCATAGGGGAGGATGGAGGCGGAAAAACTTGAAATGTTATACCAAGGTGGAACGGTTTTATGGCAATTTTCTACTGTATTGAAGAAAAGTTCATTTCCACTACCTGGAATCACTAGGTCTGAAGTGTTTTGTTTTTAGGCCAAAACATATCAACAACACTTGTTGTTGGAAAATTAAAATTTCAAAGAAAACAAAATGTTAATCTTTTTTTTTTTTTTTAAAAACAGCCATTACTCAAGTGCACAGAAGAGAAGAGAGAAGAGAGTGGGGCTTAGCTGATGTCCATTATCAATATTGATGACAAAATAAATGCAGCATTATTGATTAAAACTTTTTATATATGTGGCCTACTAAACAACAATTGGTTACTTTATTGTTAAATTATCTTCTCACAGAGAGATTGAAATAGACCTGTCACCATTAAACACAGTCATTTTGGCCGCCTGTACGTTTAATAGTATTTCCTGAACAGTTGTCCAATAGTCTTACTCTCTTAAACAGGAAGTACAATTAAAGGCAACCAATAGGGTTCGCATAGGTTTAAGTCCATTTTTCCGTTTATAATGAACGCCATACCAGTTTCTTTAGTATTTTCTTCACCTCGGATTGTTCTCGTAAAGGTGAGTAATTCCACTGTAAACTCTACTCTTTTATACAATATGAAAGACAGGCCTTTAACTTTCAGTACGATACTCAATGGCCAACATACACTACAAGCAACATGAACATAGAGGTGCCACCAAGGCTTATTTAGAAAACCGCAAGACGCAAGTTTATGCTAAAAATACATATACATCCAAGCATTATGTTGGAAACCATCTAATTCCCATTGATTTTTTTTATATGTTGAGTCCAGCCAATTAGCTTAAGCCAATATAACTTAATAACTGACACGAATGCACGTCTATGACGTCACACCGTTACCTTCATGTAGCCTATACGGAAATTTCTGTATGCAATTAAAGCATAATATAGGCCTACGAGATTGACAAAGTCATAAGGTTCTTAATTCGTTGTAGGCTAACATTATTTTTCCAAAGAGATTAGTTGCCTGTGTCCATTCTTAGTCATATTTGAACTACAATGAATGTTGTATTTTACACTTGCACCTGTATAGCTTTATGCATCCATAATTTGGACAGTGGATGAAAAGCTACCACAACCAAAACACAATGACACTTAGGTTAATATCCAATTTTTTGTTCTAAATATGTGCCCTTTCCATTATTATGGCAGTACTGAAAGTCCAGCCAGAAAATCTTGTTTTGTAGTGTGAAATTGACATAATAGAAACTGCAGGAAAGGGGATGATACAAGAGAATGTATAGTCTAATGAAGTATTGTGGTCAGTCTCTACACCATTAAATGAGTATTTACTTTGCAGACAGAAAATGTGTTGGCTGTTGCCAAGAACTCTCCTATCAACAAAGACTTCTGTTCATTTGCTTAGAAGACTTTCCTCCCAAAAGGAGCTCCCTACTTTAACACTTTTTACCAAGGTGATATTAAGTGTTATTTCATTTCATCAAGTCATATTTATAGTAATATTTATTTTCCTTAATGATGTCCATATGATTAATACAGTGCCTGTGGAATGTATTCAAACCCCTTCACTTTCACCACATTTTGTAGTGTTAATTTTAATACCTAATGACTTAATTTTTACTTGATTGAATTTTTTTGCCCCACAATGACAAAGTCAAAAAAAAATCAAAAAGTTGTGCCAGTTTTTTAAAAATAAATAAACTGAAATCTCATTTAAATAAGTATTCAGACCCTTTGCAATAACTCCAAATAGAGCTCAGATGCAGCCTGTGTCCTTAAATCATCCTTGATGTCCCAAGAGCTTGACTGGAGGTCACCTATGGCCAATTCAATTGATTGGACATGATTTAGAAAGGCACTGACCTGTATAAGGTCCCACACTTCAGTGTGTGTAAGATCAAAAACCAAACCAAGAAGTTGTAAACCTTCCAGATATAATTATGTTGATGCACAGGTCTGGGGAAGGTTATGCAAAAAATTGCAAAGCATTGAAAGTTACAGGAGCACAGTGGGCACCATTGTGAAATGGAAGAAGTACATTCAAATTAAGTAACCAGGCAAGGAGGGCCTTTGTCAGGGAAATAACCAAGAACCCAATGGCCACTCTAACAGAGCTTCAGTTTCTTTGCAGAGATGGGAGAACCTGCCAGAAGGACAAACATCTCTGCAACTCTCTGTCAATCAGACCTCCATGGTAGAGTGGCCAGATGGAAGCCACCCCTGAGTAAATGGCCTATGACGTGCAGCTCTGGTAGCATTAGGGAACCATTAGGAGAAAAGATTATGTAGATTATGTCTGATTAGACCAAAATCTAATTATTTGGCCTGAATACCAAGCAATATGTCTAATGAAAACCAGGGTCATCACCTGGCTGATGCCCAAAGTGAAGCATGGTAATGGGAGCATCATGTTATGGCAATGTTCCTCAACAGCAGACATTGGGAGACTGATCAGGCTTGAGGGAAAGATGAACAGAGTACAGACAGATCCTTGATGAAAACCTGATCCAGAGCAGCACAGGACCTCAGACTGGGGGCAGAGATTAAACATCTGCCCCTTAAGACCAGTTCACTAACACTCCCCATCCAATCTGACAGAGCCTGAGAGGATAGACGGGGAGGAATGGGAGCAACTGCCCAAGTCCACATGTGCAAAGCTGGGAAAGGGCTACCAAAGACTCAAATCTGTGATTACTGCCAAATGCACTTTTACAAAATACTGAATAAATGCATATGTACATGAGATACTTAAGTTTTTAAAAAATTGGCATACATTTCTAAGAATTTGATTTCGCCATGTCCTTATGGGATGTTGAGTGTAGATTGATGGCAATAAATTATCAATTAAGTCTCACAAATGTCTGAATACTTATTGAAGGCACTGTAAGTTGTCAATCTCAGGGTTTCTTCCTTTCTAGGAAGTTTACCTTTGCCTTTCTATTCCTCATGGTTTTGATGTTTTTCTGCCACAGTGAAACTTTTTTGGAGAGTCTCGATAGTCCATATATCTACAAACTATCTACAGACTTTGTAGCATTTTATTGACTAACTTTTATACTAAACCTAACCTTAAAGGGATAGTTCATCCAAAATTCATATTTCGGTGACAGTCGCCTTACCCCAAGTAGGTCCTTCAGGCACATGAGTCATTTTTTAAATCAAACCATTATTCAGCTCTGTCTCAGTCAGTAATTAGCTATATTAACCTCGTACAAATTCATGAATGGAAACCGTATGTACCCCTATTGCAAAGCTGCGTTGCAAGCGGAAAACTACTCTAAAACACTCCAAACTAAGACAAGTGGTGTTGTTTACCTCAAAGAACATGACGATGATGTATTCCTCAAAATAAAATGTTAATTTCTGCGAAATAATTCTCATTTCAAATAAAGGGGTACTTCCTGTGTTTACCGGTCAGTTTTGTTCACAATTCTATCAATCCATGCATTAATTTGGGAAGTGTAAGTGTATACACAGTAAACAAAAGTTAGTATTTGCTAGCTAGAAAGCAAGTTACCTATGTCGTCTTTGATATTCATCTTGGACAGTCATACTTTATTTGCTTGAGAGAGAAGGGAAAGTATATATATATTATGTCTGACTCTGAATACTAGCAGGAAGAACATTTTTCGGGGGATCGAGCCTTACTTGTTCTAACCATAATACACAGATGATGAATTGACCGAATAGAAGCTTGGAGAGCAGCTAAAGGGGGGTGATGGTGAACACATTAATCCCCAACCCTTGCCCAGAATATCCGGAGGCAATGTGTACTTAGTGTATTATGACTTAGCAATCAGAAGTATTACTTACAATCTGTCTTGTCTCCACGGGTTGAACTGGGTAACTTGATGGAATTGCATTCGCCTTTATTCCTGTTCTAAGTGAACGTTGGTCACGATCCTCTGTATTAAAATGTTTCTCGCAAAAATTGTATGTCTCGGTGGTGAAGTTGCTCCATTGATTCTCCCACAACTTGGAAGAAGCAGAGGTATTGTCCCATTTGCAGAGCGAGTAGAATTTAATTTACTCAAGATCCATGAGCAGGCAGAAGTTGACATCGATACTCACAAACAAAGGAAATTCAGATGTTTAAAGTTTATCAAATGCACCAAATAACACAGCGTCATCCTGCACAATGAAATTCTTGTGACATGGCACACAACATCTATGTAGTACGAATTATATAAAGAAATATATAAAGCAAAAATATATTTTAAAAAAATAGCAAAAATATGCATAAGTGTAAACTAGCAGCAAATTTATAAAGCTAGGTGAAGCAGCCTAGGTGAAGCAGACTTCACATAGCTTGTTGAGGTAAAAGTTCACGCTCACCTCGATGACATCACTACCGAAGAACAGAAGCTGTGTATGGGGGCTATAGGAAATAGTTAATAGCTAGTGCCAGTTTGAATTCAGCCAGTTCCCCCAGCTGTTTCGTCAGTGTACAGTGTAAAAATATATGCTACCGCGACAGATTACTGAATGTAGTTTGAAGTGTTTTGGAGTAGTTTTCTGCTTGCAATGCAGCTTTGCGATAGCCGTACGAAACGTTTCCATTCATGAATTTGGACGATGCTAATAACGCTAATTACAGACGGGGACAGAGCTGAATAATGGATTGTTTGAAAAAAATGTCTTTATGGGCCTTCCTTTTGGTAAGTGAACTTTGAGAAATATATAAATTTTGGACGAACTATCCCTTTAAGGATAACCTTAGTAAGCAGTTGTTTATGAACAGTTTCTTGATAGAGCATCAACAGATGTAAATCATCACTCTAAAAATAAGAGTAACCAAATAGTATTCATTTTTTGCAGGACCCATGTCCTTTGTGTGATGAAGCAAAAGAAGTCCTTGAACCTTACAAGCACAGGGTGAGATCGTTTTTCAGAAAACAATCTGTGTAAAAAGTCTACTGGATTGCATATATTCTTGAAAAGGTATACTGGACTAATGGATGACTCCTCTTTTGGCTCTTTCTTTACAGTATATTTTCCATCAAGTAGATATCACATTGCCAGAGAACAAAATTTGGTGGGACAGGTACAAAAACAATATCCCAGTCTTTCATTTGAACAAACAGTTTCTAATGATGCACAGAGTAAACATCAAACTCCTGGAAAAACGGTTGGCTGAATTTGATCAAGAGGAACACTGAATTATCTGGCCCTAATAAAGCTTACTTTATTGAAAACATTTGTTCCACTTCAGTCTGTTTATTTACTGTTATATTTGGGTGAAATAAGTATTTTATTTTGGTGTTTATGATGATAATGTTTTGTCAATAAATGTAAAAAAACAAACTAAAAATCCAACCTCCATACTGAATAAATGCCAGGAGTAAAACAGCTAATTGTTTTGAAAGTGAAAATGTCTGAGAAGACCGACAGGATGCGCCACGATACCCGAGATCATCGTTCTAGCGTCACACATCCCGTCGAGGACCCTCCCATTGGTGGCAAGTTTTGTTATTGTAATAATATGATTGGTTCGGGAGGACTGTTACATTGTATGTCTGACTGGCTAGACGGCTGGACTCACCAGCTGACCGGGGAAATTGACGTAGAGATCACTGACATTAGACTTACGGTTTATTTGGTCACTCTGCGTCGCTGTGTGCATCATCCCCTTTTTAAGAATTTGGATCTCGTAATTAAGGTAAGTCTGTACTAAATGTTAGTAACAAAAAAGTAAGGTATTGCGCATAAGTTGACCAAATTAATCTTTCGTTTTTGGTCTAGTTTAATACATCCACACCCACTGCTGTCAAAATTAAGATTTTGGGTTTAAAATACGTAGATCAAATGTTGCATTGTTACAACTGTACAATATTTGACCAGAGAACGAGTTGGATACGGGTAGGCTAACCACTTGCTTCTATATTACATGTCTTTTTAAAGAATATCACAATGAAGCATGAGCAATTTGTAAATGGTCCGATGTCTATGAGGCTGCTTTAATTTCTCACATGCAATGCAAACTATTGTTTCAAAATTGTATTTCCTACTTGAGTCTTCGTGTTGGTTCTCTTGTGGGGATTCGCCTGGGATAATCCCGAAAAAATCTTGTCATGCCACGGAGCGCACATTTGGTCTATAACGTTGATTAGTCAGTGCATTTCTCATACAGTTGTCACTGCACTCAGCTGTTGCTTTGCTGTTCATCACGGCTACTTCAATTGGACAGCCACGCCACGGACGCTTATAGACTGACTTGAGTGCACATACTGCACTGGAGTTGCTACTGTAGTATACAGCGAATATATGTCCATTATCGATTTTGTTTTCGTAAAATTCAGTGATAAATCGTAAGGCTGTGGCAGGTCAACCGCGTGGTTCGAACCCTGAATGCTGATTGGTTGAGCCCCTTGGTGTATGCGACCGTTAACCACGATACTACGTTGTGTTGCTTGTTACTGTTCTAGTTGTGTTTGTAACTGTTTTATAAAAGCAATAAAGCACCTCTGAGTTTTGCGGTATATGGCCAATATACACTATGTATATGGCTGTATGTATCCAGGTACTCGGCATTGGATCATGCTTAAGAACCCTTGACGCAGGTATGCTGTCTTTATACCACATCCCTTAGGCATTATTGGGTTATTTTATTGTAATATATATTATTAGAGTGCATCAGACAATATGAAGTTTGAGCACTGATCCATTCCAAAAGATCACTTAATTAAGATTATTAAGTTTTACAGAGAGTATGCAGCAATTTGATGCTTTAAGAAATCTAGCCATTGTTTTGTGTCATAAATATGTTTTGGTCCTTTGTTTTGGTTTACAAAAAGGCCTCTATTAGCATTGCTTTGTTTATTATTCTGCTGATCATAACATTGCCACAGTGCCATTCACACACACTGTGTATATACAGTATATTGTAAATGGTAGAGACACGGAATGGACACAGAACAATGGTTAAGGGCCTTTATGGATGTTTTATTAACATATATAGAAGAAGAGAGGGGAGGAAGTGAGGGGGTAATGAAAATCAAAAGACCAACCACTTTGTTGGGGAAGCTGTGAAGTGTGTTTGGGATGAATGGGCTCGGGAGGTTGTACCTTTGGCAGCTCCTCCACCCTTCCTCTCCTGGTCTCCATTGGTTCCTGCACCTCCTGTTTCTCTCCAACTCATTGTATTTCTGTCCCAGTTTGTTCTGGTAGCTTCGGTTTTGGCTTCGGCCCTGAGCTGCTCCTTGGGAACTCTTACATACCTCCCTTGACAAGGCTATAATGAGAGGCAGCTGTAATTGGGCGGGGCTGACCCTGCTGGCTCCTCCCAGAAGGTTCCAAAACCTGACAGCCTTCTTTTTTGGGGTGTTGGTGTGATGCTAATGCAACAGATGAGGCGTGTTTGTGCCTCAGTATGTACAGAACTTAGAGATAAAGTAAAAAAAAAATGCATAGATAAGGAAAATAGCATGCAAGTGTTTGTATATGCCAGTAAGCACAGTTTAATCAATAACCAGGATGTGAAAGCTGCATCACACCACTCAGGCACTGCCAAGAAAAGGCTGTCCCTCAAAACTCAGCTGTCAAACAAATAGGAGACTTGTGGGGGAAGTCACAGAGAAGCCAACAATCACTTTGAGGGAGATACAGAGTTCAGTGGATGGAGTGGAGTAAAGGTGCACAGATCAATCAAATCAAGAGCTCTGCATAAAACTGGCGTAATATTTTTTATATATGCTTGTGGACCTCAATTCTTTTTATATAAAATTGATGTCCACAAGTATCATCCAACAAATCTGAACAACCTAGAGCAAATCTGCCAAGACAAATGGGCCAAAATGATTCCCATACAGTGTGCAAAGCTGGTACATACGAAAAAACTTCAAGCTCTTATTGCAGCAAAAGGTAGCTCCACCAAATATTATGTGGGGTTGAATAATTCTTTATACAACATATTGCAGGTTTTTTATGGATATATCCCGACATGAAACATGTCACCAATAAGTGTTCTAACACACAGGCACTTTTTATGGTTTTAGGGGTTCCCCAGTAGCTGTGGGGCCAATCATGTAAGGCTGGTTTCGCAGACACAGATTAATGGGAAATCTCCATTGAGCATGTTTTTTAGTCCCGGACTAGGCTTAATCTTCATCCTGAAATGGCTGCAAGGATGTTGTCCGCATATAGAAAGTCACTGACTAATGATATATGTTTTTGTTTTTCAAGGAGAAATTCATTTTGATTAAAACTGAAATAATAGTGAAGGTCAGACCATACCTGTTAGGAAACCCATGGTGAATGGTTATAGTTGTGACTATGATAAGTACAATAGTTACTGTCTCTGTCCCAGCATCCTAGACAACAACCATGCAAAGCATCCTGGGAGGAGGGGTCACAACAACAGGACTTGTAAATGAGAACATAATTCAATACTCTTCAAGAGTGTATAATATCATTGCGTCTATATCCAGGTGCATTTTATATTCATCTCCCATGTTTGTTATTTGTAGAATATCAACATGGACGAAATGTATATAGCAAATTACATGGTGGATATTGAGGCAGGGAGAGTTAGGGTCAGTTCCAATCAATTCAGGATGTTGATCGAAATTACGTTTAGTTTACTTCCTGAATTGATCAAATGGCAATGGCATTGACATCAGCGCAGCTCTCAGAACACCCTCAGCCCTAGAAAGTATCAGAGTACACTCACAGTGTAGGGTGAGGAAGAGTGTGAGTGTCCTACAGTTTGTTTACTGTATAAATATCAATTGATCATTCCCCTTCAAGCAAAAAATAAAATCCACTGCTGTAGTTGGCATTGTTCTAATTATCTATAGATGTCAGCCATAATGAAATGGGAAAGTTCCTGTCTGCAGTGAAATCTGTGCAGAGGAGTCACTCCTGAAGTTTGCTTTGGTAAGATGGTGGTGTACAACAGATATGATATTTATGAATAAGAATCATATGTGCGCCAACACAATATTATCATTGTGTGTTTGGTCAGTAAAAATGGTTTTGTACAAGGCCAATATTGTTGTTGTTTTTTTGCCGATAGGGTTTTGGTTAAGTAGTATCCCTAGATTTCTATCGGATTTAACTGATCATTCCAAATCCTTATTTTCCCCAAGAGCCTGCTGCTCAGCAATGGCCAGAGAAGATAACAAAATTTGACATGTTGTTGTTGTTTTTATCCCAGACTTGATCTACTTCTTCATTGTCAAGTACATTAACGAACTGCTGGACAGTTGGCTCCCTGCCCAAAAAAAATCCCCTGCCATTTTCCACATTAAATGGACCATGATGCGTTATTTGATTAGTTATTACTTTAACTAATTATTCGATGGTGACGGTAATTTTCTCTAATTGACAGGAAGTAACCTCTCCGAGCTAAAGACACGCCTCCATGGGCTACATCCATGTCCTGTCTTTATGTCCTCCCCTTTGTCTGCACTGGACAGTTTGACTAGCTCTGTTAATGTGCACAAAGCACCGAGTGACATCACTGGCAGCTAGAAAGCCCCTACTGACAGGCTTTAATGCCAATGGTATGTACGTCAACTCATAGACTGTGTGTCAGCTGGGGGCAGGGCCCAAACACAGATACTATTATCAATCAAATTTATTTATAAAGCCCTTTTTACATCAGCAGTTGTCACAAAGTGCTTTTACAAATTAATTCCGCTTTGGTTGTAAAGTGACTGTTCCTGGACAGTACTTCTGCTGATTTTGTGGTAAGATATAAGATGTCCATGTTTTGTATTCGGCTAGAAAGTGTAGCGTTCAAGCCACGCGCTAGGTTAGTTCTGTATTACACACTGTTGGGAGGTGATCTTCAAACTTAACCGACAGAGAAGGGACGATTATACCAAATTGATTTCCCCCCCCTAACCTGAGGACATACTGAATTTTTTTATTTGGGATTTCGATTGAGCAACCGGAGCTAAACGTGAATCTGAAAAAGAGGGTGGAAATCCTTTTATTTGTGCCTTGAAGGCTTCATGCCATCATTATGGCAGGATGAAGCTCATTTCATCTCATACCACACTGGCAGGCTGGGCGGGCACTGCCCCCCCCCCCCCCCGGGCATACACGGTTGGTGCCCCTTTGTACTCAGTCCCAGATCTGGATTTAATATCCATTTATTTTACAATTGCCTTAGGTTAACCATGAACCAGACACTGTATTTCTTAAAAGCATGACGCGTTCTGTCAGAACCTCAGGCTAGTGTAGAGTCGTAGAGTGCCCTGGGGCTGTTGTAGTGTTGGGACATGGTAGATTATTGTGCGTGCCTAGAGCCGGTGGAAGTTGAATGGAGAAGGCCAAAGACAGACTCTCAGGCATTTGGAGTTGGATGTTCTTGACACAAGCGGGTTAACGGCAGAAAGAGCAAGCTGAAATGTTAACCATGTGTGTTGCAGTGGCATTGCAAATATGAATTTGCCTGCAGGCAGTCTGTCTGAGTAAAATTGAAAGACCTAATGCTGTTTACCACAAACATGCCGTAGGGGTTCTTGAGTGTTTTGGCACTGGCCAAATGTGATAGTCTATGTTTTTGTGATGGGTTCGCCTCGGCAGAGTAAAATTAAGTTTTTTTTTTTAAACCAAGCCTAACACATATTTAGGTCTATAAAATGACTCAGTTTGTGTTTTAAAGATTTACCTACCAAACAAATTAACAATAATAATAAAAACAGTTGCAGCATATTAGTAGCTTTTTCCACCTTAATGAGGACATTTAGAATGGTTTAGGTTCAAGTGTCCATGAGTATTGTTGGGGAAATCTCTCTTTGCTGTCATGTAAGCTTATAGTAGATTAAGACCACATTAGCACCATGACAACCCAGAAGTGAAGTCTTGCAATGCTGGTTCCCACCAAGCTGGCCCCCTTGCTGTCTGTGACTGCATCCGGGATGGGACTGAGACTTGTCAAAAAGAGAGGAGATTCTATTTTTAACTCTCCCTGGTTCCTTTGCCACTGTGCTAGGGCGCAGGGAATGTGAGGAGGGAAAGAGCCAGAGATCTGATGCCAAGCAGCATGGTTAGCTAGCATGGAATGCAGTCCTATGGACCTTCTCTAGGACGAGCTAGTATGGAATGCTATCAGTTTAGCTAGCTATCAGAATCTAATTGTTGGTAACTACTTTGCCTCTGGACCTAAACTGAACCACGTTGTCTTAGGTCTAACACAATATTAGCGTCATAATATTTTAAGGCTTAAATGCTTTTTTTTTTAAAAAATAGTTTTGCTATATTGACAGGAAATAGGGCAAATTATTATACATTCCTACTTGTAAAGTAATACTTGTACATTTTCTGCCCTCTTCTATTTGCACTTCTGGTTAGATGCTAACTGCATTTCGTTATACTATACTTGAACTGTTCAATGACAAAGTTGAATCTAATCTGATCATATTTCTTATATTCTAAACGACGAATGTTGACAAGTTCACTTGATTGAGACCACAAAATGTGTTGAATAGCGCTGTTAATACATGTAGCTAACTCTGTTTATAAAGTTATTTAAATACTGTGAATATTTTTGGAATTACATCTAGTAAATGTTTTAAAAGAATATCATGTCTCTAAAACCCTTCTGTGTTAGCGGAGGGATTAATCACAATGTTGTTACTGTAGGTTTGGGGTTAGCGCTAGCTAGTTTAGAATGCAATCATTGATGTCTTATCTTACCCATAGTTTACTCGGTAGGAAACCAGTATGCTATTTGGGACTACTAACCCTAGTACTAGAATCAATATTTCTGTGAAGTAACATTCAACTGTACCAGTAATTGGCTTTTAACTGTCAGCGACTCCATTTCAATTCGGGCAACCATCTTTCAGCTGAAGGACCTGTCTGGCTTAGCACCCTCACAAAAATAGTGTTTCAATCTACTTGAAATGAAACTCTACACACTTAAAGTTGAACGTTAGCCAAATTATATTACATTTTTATCTCTTTTCCAACCTTCACCCTATGTAAGTTAAACTATGATGACCATAGCATTAAGTCGGTTTTAACCAGGCTTGGCTGGAGCCCATCTCGTCAGCAAAATGCTAATGAGAGGAGAAATCAGAAGTAGCTGTCAACTGTCAAACATGGAGTCACAGCTGTGACATGAATGCAGGATAGGAGCGGCATCCCTGAGCAGCTTGTCAGTTGATGGCTCAGGTTCACAATATGTTGGAATGCCACTCTGGGCCACTGGAGCCAGTCCAAACCTCATTTAAACCCTTCAACCACTCGCTATGACACACTGTAACGCACACTGACAAGTAATCCAATGGGAGATACCAATAGAGAAACACACAGTAAAATACCTTTATCCTTTTAAAACGGCGTGTAATATCTACTTAAAATTGTAGAGTAGTTTTTTTTTTCAAATAATTTTTACTTTTGTTATTTATAACAGTTTTGTTATTAATATTTTCCACTTGTTTTGGCAATGTTAACAAATGAACTCCCAACCTATCCACAGGCTGACACGTAATATGAGCGGCTTACTCTGTGATTTGCAATGTAAAGGATAAAACTGAAAATAAACACGGCGATTTGAGCCGCCATTACTCTGTATTCTACATGACAAAGAGCGATGCGTAAGTTCTACAAAATGCATGTATGCCACTTTCTACAACACTGACCACTCCTGAATACGGCTATATTTCCAATACCCCACAACCCAGTATCCACAGTACCACTCACCTGTGCTAGCTAACATGCTAGCGTGGATAACGGTTAGAATCAAGCAATATTGCCACTGTGCGGTAAGGTCATGCTTAGCTACCTTGGGAAGAACATGGAGCTTTTCATACTTGGTTTGTGGGTTTTAGGGTTTTATTTTTACTACTGTAAGTTGCTCTGCAGTTTGATTCTTACTGTTGTTAACCTGCTCTGGATAAGAGCTTCTGCCAAATGACTTGAATGCGTTTTGGCCTCATTGCTTTGCATGCTATTTAAGTATATTGGAGCGAAGCCCACGACTCCCTAGCTAACGTCCCCCTGTTATCGGCCTTTGCTGTAGGGCAGGGGTATTCAAATCTTACCCTACGAGGGCCAGAGCCTGCTGGTTTTCTGTTCTACCTCATCATTAATTGGACCCACCTGGTGTCTTAAATCTGAATAAGTCTCTGACTAGAGGGTTGCAATGAAAAAATGGAGTGTAACTGGCCTGCTGTAGGGGGTTCTACGCTGGCATTGTTTGGCTAGGAATCAGCTGGGTATCGGGAACGATTGCGTACAGAAAGTGTGAGTGTGAAAGGGTGGAGGACAAAAGCGACAGATAGAACTTCGGAGGAATCTCCACCTCAGTTATCTACAATGCCCAGGCTTATCTAAACATGGCAGTAATTTTCGTTGCGTGACTAGTCCTGACTCACTTTCCTGTACTTGTTTTTGAAGACTTAGTACAGTCAAATTCAAACATGTTGTCTCACTAAGCGTGGCTGCATGGTCTAATATTTTAAAGTCAGCTACATGATGCTGGTTCATTTTAAACTGTGTTATCCACACCCATTGCTTGGCAGCTCCCTGATTAGTTATTTTCACTATTTAAAAACATAAAGCCTACATTAAGTCAACATGGGTCATCATTCACAGCTTGTGAAAAATGTTACACTAAGAGTGTAGGATTTCCGATCTTAAAAATATCTCCAGAAGTTCACACTTGTTTACCATGTCACATGGCCTTAAAGGTCACTGGACCTGTCTAACTCTATTCTGATACACAGGTTAAGACAGGACTGTGAAGACACTTTTTCTAAAGGGACTGTGAAGGACTTTCCCAAAAGCATGACTCAGGAAATGTTCAATGCTGTATTTCCACCAGTGGGTTCTTCAGTGCTGTATTTCCACCAGTGGGTTCTTGAGTCAAATAGTTTTTCATTGTTTTACTGATATAGAGTTAGGGCCAGAAATAATTGGTCAGTGACAGAAATTTTGTTATTTTGGCTGTTCACCAAAATATATTCAAGTTACAGTTTAATAATGAATATGGGCTTAACGTGCAGTCTCTCAGCTTTAATTTGAGGGTCTCACATCCAAATTGGAGGAAGGGTTTAGTAATTACAGCTCTTTAATATGTAGCCCCCTCTTTTTCAAGGGACCAAAAGTAATTGGACAGTTGACTCAAAAGCTGTTTCATGTAAAGTTGTGGGCTATTCCTTCGTTATTTCTTCATCAATTAAGCAGGTAAAAGGTCTGGAGTGGATTCCAGGTGTGGCATTTGCATTTGGAAGCTGTTGCTGTGAACCCACAACATGCGGTCAAAGGAGCTGTCAATGCAAATGAAACAGACCATCCTTAAGCTGCAAAAAAGAGAGAAATCTATCAGAGAGATAGAAGGAATATTAGGAGTGACCAAATCAACAGTTTGGGACATTCTGAGAAAAAAAAAAACGCACTGGTGACCTCTGCAACACAAAAAGGCCTGGACGTCCACGGACGACAACAGTGGTGGATGATCGTAGGATCCTTTCCTTGGTAAAGAAAAAGCCCTTCACAACATCCAGCCAAGTGAAGAACACTCTCCAGGAGGTAGGTATATCATTATCCAAGTCTACCATAAAGAGAAGACCTCACGAGAGCAAATACAGGGGATTCACCACAAGATGCAAACCATTCATAAGCCTCAAGAATAGAATGGCCAGATTAGACTTTGCTAAACAACATCTAAAAAAAGACAGCCCTGTTCTGGAACAGCGTTCTTTGGACAGATGAAACTAAGATCAACCTGTACCAGAATGATGGGAAAAAATATGGAGAAGGCTTGGAATGGCTCATGATCCGAAGCATACCACATCATCTGTAAAACACAGTGGCGGCAGTGTGATGGCATGGGCATGCATGGCTTCCAATGGCACTGGGTCAGTGGTGTTTATTGATGATGTGACAGAAGATCGACGCAGCCGGATTAATTCTGAAGTGTATAGGGATATATTGTCTGCTCTGATTCTGCCAAATTCAGCAAAGTTGATTGGACAGTGCTTCTTTTACCGATGGACACTGACCCAAAACATACTGCGAAAGAAACCCAGGAGTTTTTTAAGGCAAAGAAGTGGAATATTCTGCAATAGCTGAGTCAATCACCTGATCTCAACCTGATCGAGCATGCATTTCACTTGCTGAAGACAAAACTTAATGCAGAAAGACCCAGCGTTTGGTGATGTCCATGCATTCCAGACCTTAAGCAGTCATTGCCTGCAAAGGATTCTTGACAAAGTATTAAAAATGAACATTTTATTTATGATTGTGTTAATTTGTCCAAATGCATTTGAGCCCCAATGAAAATGGTTGCAATTCCAAAACGTTTCAATACAATATTTTTGTTCAACCCCTTGAATTAAAGCTGAACGTCTGCACTTCAATTGCATCTGTGTTGTTTCATTTCAAATACATTGTGGTGGCGTACAGACCCAAAATTATGAAAATTGAATCAGTGTCCAAATATTTCCAGACCTAACTGTATCAAGACCAACAAAAATATGTACACAGTATCTACCATGGGTAGTTTTCCTGAACAATGATTGATATCATCAACCTTCTGTAGTCTGACTAGTAAATACTAAAACCATGTAATTAGAGTATATATACTCCCCTTGTCCATGCCGAACTGCCCCATGAACAAGTATTTGCCCCTGTCTGATGTTAAGGCATATATTTTTTTGTACTGACAGTTATCAGATGTTAAACCAAAACCTGATATTCGATGAAAGGGAACCTGAGTGAACAAAGAACAAACAAGATTCATGCTTACATAATTTAAATATTAAAGTTATCCAACACTCAATACCCTCATGTGAAAAAGTAATCACACCTCTTTGACTAAAAAACTAGTTATGCCACATTTACCAGCAATGACTACTGTTACCAGTTACTGACCAGTCTCACACTGCTCTGGGCAGGAATTTTGGCCACCTCGTCCATGCAGAACTGCTTTACCTCAGTTCCGTTTGTGGGTTTTTCAGGCACAAACAGCTTGTTTCAGGTCCTGCAACAACATCTCAATGGGGTTTAGGTCTGGACTAGGCCGAAACGTAACATTTATTGTTCTTTAACCTTATGTAGATTTGCTTATTTGTTTGGGGTCATTGTCCTGCTACATGACCCAGCTACACTTCAGCTTAAAGCTACACTAGGTAGGATTTTCAGTAAAAAAACAACTACAACATTTTGCAGTTACTCACTGGTCAGAAAGCGGTTCCGTCCCAATGCCCGAATAATAATATGAAAAATAGAATTACCTGTTCCAAAAACAACTAACTCAGAGTTTGACGTTATTCCTATCCAAACATTAGCTTAGGGTTTCTGGTTGCTAGCTATAGAGAGCTAGTCGTCTTTTGCTTCTTTGCAGTTTTCGTAGTGTATGCTGTAATAGACAAGGGAGGAATTGGCAGTTTGTCGTCCTGGTCTCTAGCTGCCATTATAGTTTCTTACAGTAAGCGAACGTTGCTCCCTATGGCATACCTAGGCTATATATATCTTCCAGGTAATATGCACTTTCCCAAAATAAGCCAAGGAGGAAGGCCCGCCTTGCAAAAGGCGATTGTCTGGAAGGCCCAGCTCGCCGAAGGCGATTGGCTGGAATGGGATTGCTGGAACAGAATTGTCTGGAAAGTAGGAGCACGCGCCAAAAATTTTAAATTGACGTTCCACTGGCACTGAGCTGTCTGTGTTACTAAACAACTCTTAGAGGGCCTCATTAACTTACATGACATGTTTGTAGGGGACACATTTGGTTTTTTTACTGAAAAAATCCTACCTACATTAGTTCAGCTTTAAGCTCATGGATGGATGGTCTGACATTCTCCAGTAGAATTCTCTGATACAAAGCAGAATTATTGATACCTTCAGTGATGGGGGGACAGAACTCTGACCGTGCTGTTATTCTTAGCTGGTTAAACATAAGTGTTGCAATGGACAGAAGATAAGCCTCATATTCGTCTTGTAATTGAGTGTACAGCAAAAATAGCAATTTTAACCTTACTGTCCCACTACTTACGGAGGGCACTGTAGATTTACAAGATGACACAACAACCATATTGAGGAATTCCAAAACGAAAAGCTCTATAGATAAGGATGTGTGTTTAAACTAAACAATATATGAATCTGGTAAAAACCACAACTTCTTACTGTGGCCGTAGCTAGGCCACTTTCCTCGACTAGTCAAACTTATGACGTGTTTGAAGATCATAGGTTATCACAGGGGACAGACAGATTCTGCTGCTGCGCCACGGTGGTGAAACGTACTCGTTTATGGCAGTAGAAAGAGCAGCTGTAGTCTGCCCTGGCATAGATGGCCTCTCTCTTGTAGCCCAGTAAAAACAGGTGAGGTCTCCCAGCGCCAACCCACAACTCTTCAAAGCCCCTGTACCCCCAAAGTGACCTGGGAAAAGGCCACCTAAAAGGGTGAGGTGAGATGTGAGTCAAGTTACCATTCATTGTGTGTGTGCGTGTGCATGTATACATGTTTTTTTGTCTGCATATGCAACCCAAGCAGCATGTTTGCAACTTACAGTAGTTGGATTTACAGTACGTCTCACAACCGCTGCAGGTCTCCACACCCACTCACGGTCTCCACTGTTATAGTATGAGGGTCTGCAGGAGGCCCGTGTTTCCAAGGGTTGTCTGCAAACAGTATGGCGCATGAATGAAGCAACAGGAAGTGGTTTGACATTTTTCTAAACAGACGAAGAAATACGCAGCACTCCACCCACGGAGTGCCAGGGAGAATCTGCTGCTTCCTCTGCATCCATTTACGACGTTGCGCTAAATCGGGTGAGAGTCCTCTGGTCCTCTCCCTCCCCTTCCTCATTCACTGCCTCTGTCTGTGCCGGCCTGGGTTCCAGTAGCATCAAAAAGGCAACTTCTACATTTTCATCGAGCTTGCCTGGCACAGTGGAGCCAATGGAGATGTCTCAAAAGTACAAGCCCCACCCACCTGGGATTTTTTGCAGGTTAAGGCCAATGCTCAAAGTATGTTTAAGATTTTAAATAGAATTTGAACCCAGGACTGGATTTGAAACGGTTCTCCGTTGTTGATATTTTTACACCCACTTACAAAGGGGTGAATTGTGTAATCCAGCAGGCATTGTGAAGCAACTCTAACAGTCCTTGTCCTGGGGTGTCACAGCCTAGTTAGCAGGAGTTTATTGGCACGGCTGAACATACAGTACTGACAGCTCTGACTGTCCTACTTAGTCTCATTCACATCTGCTTCTACTGTGACAGGGAGAGCCAGAGCTATTATGCGTTTGTCCAGGGCAAAAGATCATCCTTTGAAAAGGACATCCTCTGTGGATCTGTTAATGGGGCTGGTAATATTACGTCTTCACCAAAAACCTTAATAAGGAAAAACTCTCAGAGCAAACCAGCTGAAGGGCTGTACGGTCTTGATAAGGACACAAAGAAGCCACTGTTAGTTGTTTGTGGCTGGTTAACAATTACAACCCTTATGTGATACAGTAGGCCTATATGTCTCATTTAATGGCGGTGGACTGTGATGCTTTCACATGGATGCATTTCAATATGTTGCATTGCATTTCTTAGTTACCTACAAATGGATACTATTAAAATATTTGTTGTAAATGTTGTTGACATTGCTTTTCTTTCATATTAACGTGTTTACTGTGGTACATTGTATGTTTGTATGTAAATATGCTAAGTTACTGTTGTATATTTAATCATTGCTAAACCAACCACAATCACATTGCCCTGAAAGTGTGTGTGTGTGTGTGTGTGTGTGTGCGTGCATGTGTGTGTACGTGAG
This sequence comes from Esox masquinongy, assembly GCA_016801175.1. Taxonomy (NCBI): domain Eukaryota; kingdom Metazoa; phylum Chordata; class Actinopteri; order Esociformes; family Esocidae; genus Esox; species Esox masquinongy. Next base: position 16,136 of record JACXGI010003178.1, on the reverse strand, counting down.
AGAGTGAGAGTGTGTGTTTGTGTGATAGAGAGAGATTGTGTGTGTGTGTGTGTGTGAGAGAGAGTGAGAGTGTGTGTTTGTGTGACAGAGAGAGAGTGTGTGTGCGTGTGCGTGTGTGTGCGTGCGTGCGTGTGTGTTTGTGTCTGCTGCGTTGACAGAATGTTTACCCGAAACACCACATGAATGACCTCCGCTGCGTTGCTGTATATTAGTTCGGTGTTGACAACTTTGTTTAGTTGTGTTGTCACAGGCACCCTCTGTCTGTTCTCTTTTCCCGTATTCGTTCAGGGAAGTCTGGCATAGCTAAACTGTGACACAGATAGTGCCAGCACGCTGACTAGACATCTGTGTTTAGTCTGTGGCAGTTGGAATGTGATGGCTCTCTGTTTGCTTCAGTTTTTCAGGAAATATCAACAAATTTCAACACAAGCTCACAACTTGGAAGCTAGTACGCATTGTGTAATGCCTGGAATCTATGAAGGTTTAGTATCTACCAGTATTCTCCTTCCTCATTTTTTTTATCTGAGGTTGTTTGCCACTTCAAACTGTTAAATTCTGTCAAACCCAGAAAACAGACTTTTAGTTTAGTATTTTGTTATTTGAGTTTTTGACTGCACTCTCAAAAAAAGGTTTCCCTTCAATTTAAGTCATTTAGCAGACACTTATCCAGAGCTACGTACAGCAGTAAGTGCATGCATTTTCAAACATTTATGCGTCCAAAATGTTTCTCAGACCATCCCTGTGGGAGATTATTTTGAAGAACCTTTTTGATTCTAAATGGTATCGACAAAGCTTCCACCTGGAAACCAAAAGTGTTCTCCAACAGGGGCAGCCACAAAAGGTTCAAGAGAGCGTGCCATTTGTTCAGACCATTACAAGAAACCACAAGGCTTTGGCAGCATACTATGCGCGGTAATGCTCACTCGTGACCGTTAGAATGAACTTCAGGCAGTGAGCAAGGTAGGCTACATCAAACCCCTCAACTACAACGGAAACAAAGCCCAGGTGGAGAATGTTAGGTTGGTAGACCAGCAGAAAACGGGCAAAGCATAGCAGGGAACAGCATATTAACAGTATATTAACTGTATAGTAACTGTATAGCAACAGTATAGTAACAGAATATTAACGGTATATTGACAGTATGGTAACAGTATAGTAACAACATGGTAACAACATATATGCAGCATATTTACAACATAGTTACATTATAGTGTAACTGCATTGCAATCACAGGGAAGGATAGAAATCTTAAGTTAGTAAAGCCTCATCATGTTGGAGGACGAAAGAAGAGACCTTTAATATAATGAAAACAAATACGAAGTGGTAGGAGTGTGTTCCTGTCATGTGTGATGCTACGCTTGAAACTATTCCATTTGTGTTCATATCTTTGTCATTAAAACCACACAACAACTGAGAGCGGTTGGAGCCTAGAGCATTTAACATTAGCAAATAAACCTGTTCTAAGTATTGAGTCCTGACCTTCAGGATTTCACAGTTACAGTACACCAAAAGTATTGCCATTGTGCTCAGCTAGGCACTTCATTATGTATGAAACCTATGTAAACATCACTGTCCTTGTCCCTGCTCTTCACCAGACAGACGATGCTCAGTAACCAAACCAGACACCAATGAGAGATAACTGTCTGCTGCCATGACGACCAGCCGCTGTACTCCATTTCTGAAGGTGCTGCCGGTTCTATCTGACTCCTCCCAAACGGAGTGCTGCTTGAGTAACAGCGACTTTGATCCAATGGGTAGTCTGGACCGCCCGAAGGAGTCTGACCTCCCAGGAAAAGCAACGGTGGATCAAAGCAGGCCAGCCAATGGGGAGACACAGTACTACATGCAAGTGTCTGCCAAGGATGGGCAGCTGCTGTCACCCGTCGTGGCAGAGTATGCCAAACAGAGGTATGGGCCTGCCCAACACATGGATGGAATGGAGTTATGGGTGAATGTGTGTTTTTGAAGGTTGCTAGTATATATGTTTCATAGTCAAATACAACTAAATAAGACGGTTGGATGTCTGAATAGTAAAAGAATCAGACAGCTACATACCTTGCATGCCAATCACATTAACTGGCCATCTGGGTCATTGCTCATTTGAAACATAACATGTGCTGTTCCTGTCCGGTGCTAAATATAGGACCTTAATAAGCAAACACAAACGCACACAAACACACACACACACTCACACAAAATCATTGTTGTGTGTTAAAAGACTTCCATGGGCTGATCATCCCTAGCATGCAAATATACTCACACACACACACACACACAAAGAGGGCTTTAGCACACACACACACACAAAGAGGGCTTTAGCAGCAACAGCTGCCACAGCAGCAGTCATGCAGACTGGGTCACAAATGTTAGCCACACCAAGGCCCGTGTTAAAATCTGCCTGTGGCATAGAGCTAGCTAGCTTGGAGAGGCATTGAGCTAGCTAGCATAGAGTGGCATAGCGGCAGCTAGCATAGTGAGGCACAGAGCAAGCCTACATAGGGGCACAGATCAAGCTAACATAGCGGCACAGAGCAAGCTAACATAGTGGCACAGAGCTATCTATCATTGAGTGGCATAGAGTCAAATAATGGCATAGAGTCAAATGTCACGTGCTAGCTAGCATAGTGTACATGTACATACAGTACATTGTAAAATTGAGATTCACTTTGCCACCTAGTATTGAATACCTATTACGAAATAATATGCCATGTTGTTACAACATCCATATTATTTCATGAATACTAATAGGAAGGAAATGGGAGTAGTCTAGCCTGGTCCCAGAACTACTTGTGCAGTCTTTCCAACTCGATAGTCAAGGACATACTTAACCCTAACATAACCCTAACCTTACAGACAGGTTGTATTGTAAGTATTAACCAGACTTATGACAATAATATTTTAATTGGACAACAAAAACAGATTTTGGGATCAGGTTGTATGTCATAAATGACTAACGTAAACTAATCAGCCCACATATTATCGCTGTATCTCTTTGGTGTCTGTTTTTGTAACCAGTGACATTGTCATCATGTTGTTTTTAATATGAAAAACAATTTGGATTATGATTAAAGGCTTCAGTTGCACTTTAACTTGACGATGACCTCAAAATTGTTTTGCTCAAGCCGAAGTCTGATTCATTCTATTCTGATTCATTCTATTGGACACCAAAGAGATTCATTCTGTTGTATTACAGTTGTTACTGGCAGTGAGTGGCGTTTATGTTGAGGGGGAGTTAGTGAAGGGATTATTCATTCCTTTAAAGGCATCGGCTTAGTTTACTGGTGAAATAAAGGCAATCCACAACCCGACATAATCATCATCCAGATTAGAGGACTAGACCCTATGAAGGAGATTGGTGTATCATGGAATCATAGATCACGGTCCATGTATGAAAGGAAATGAAAGTAATAAAATTACATTTTCATATGTTGTTCTAATCCAGGTTCTTCAAATCCAGTACGTAATCAAAGGGACGTATGTTTGTCTGTTTTGATGAGGATATTCTAAATATGTGTATCAAACCAACTATGCTGACACCGTTAAACTCTGCTACCAGGTTTTGTTGTTCTGACAGCCGCTGAAACGAACAGATGATATTTTAGAAAATCCCCTGAGGGAATTGCGATCTCCTTCCTAAACTGGCACTGTTCTCATAAAAGGCCTCAAGATCGAAAGGCAAACGGAATACAACACCAGCCAATGAAAACCCCTGCTTCTCTTGACGTTAAAAACACAAAACATCTTCATCTCATCCCTGCCATTCTCTCCATTTCCCAAGCCCCCCGAATGAGAGGCCCATGTGTCGGATCTGTCATGACGGAGGCGGTCAGGAGGAGCTGCTGTCCCCGTGCAAGTGCGCCGGTTCCCTGGGCACCATCCACCGGAGCTGCCTGGAGCACTGGCTCTCGGCCTCCGGCACCAGCTTCTGTGAGCTCTGCCACTACCAGTTCAATGTGCAGAGGAAGGCCCGGCCACTGATGGAGGTACAGATTAGAAAGAACAGAAGCTAACACCAGCAAATATTGATGCACTCACACCGCTTACAAACACACACTGTTTTTTACATGCACAGATGGAATGGGAAGGAAGGGGTTAACGGAGGCTGAGGGGGCTCAGGATTCTGGTTAACATTCCATGACACCTCTCACACTTCACTTCCTCCCACAGTTCCTGTCATGTGCCCTACCGCCTCAGCAGTCTCAACACTGGTAAACCAGTCTTCCATGTTGCTCTGGGGTGTATCTTCCGTGTGACACCAGTGTAGCTGTGAGGAGTATCTTTACTGTAACTCTGGTATTGCTGTTAGATGTATCTACATTGTTACACTGGTGTTGCTGTGGGGACTATCTTCAGTGTAACTGTGGTGTTGCTGTTTGGAGTATCTTCCATGTAACACTGGTGGCCGTGTGTTACAATAGCAGTGTAACAGTTGAAAATCTTTCGGACTTGAGTTTCACCAAAGCCCTAACATCATCCCCAGGTTAAAGCACACACCCAATATCGGCCTGGACTAGCAACCATTCCAAGTCAACCTTAGTGGGAGTAATCTTTATAATTTCATTGGGGGGACTTCTCTAAGTAAAATATTTGTCATCATTTGAATTCAGCATATCAAAACAAAATGGTGCTGGGCAGCACAAGCAAAACGTTAGGGAAGATGTTGTGGGAGATAATTGGTTGGTAGATATAGCCAATTACAACTTTCTTTTTGACCAGTGAGGCCACGTCTGACGGATTGTTCGCCCTGACTTTCGGTACGTTCAGAAAAAAGTGTGAATGAGATTATCTAAGGTCCATCTGGAGTGGCGAGTGGGTGAGATTTGGTGTTTTCATCCAGTGTTTTTGGCTCCACTTTGCCAAGGTAGCTCAAATGAGCACTAGAAAAGTGCCCTGTTGCATTAAAACAGTAGGCTTTATAGGCCTATACTGAAAGCATGTATTGTGTTGTTTAGTTAGCAGTTCAAGCTAGCTCTGTATGCAGGTTAATGTGTATTTGTAATAGAGGAAATATGCAAATCATGAGAGATCAAATATCTAGGTCAGAAAGCCATCAAGCAAGCAACATAGCTGCCCCGAGGAGTAATTTGATTGGCTTGAGCCCAGCTATCCCAGTCCCTGCAGATCCGGTTGGCATCGTGTTCCATTGTAATCCAGTTATGCTCTCCTAACGTATTGCTACTTCTAGTTCCTGTTAACTGGATCATAAAACAATATAGTAGTGAGCAAATATAGCAGGTAATGTTGGCCTCTTGGTTAAACGTGTCTAGAACATGTGAAAGTTGCTAAATTATCTATGATAATATTCTGAGAGAGCAACTAAATATCTATAACAAGGCAATTGGAAATTATAGCTAATTTTTCCAACTTGATGCATAACAATCAGAATAATTTAAGGGTTCTTTTTTCATCCGTGTTTTTTACTTCTATTGATTTTACTTTGGCAGCTCTACATTGGCTACTGCTAAATTCTACATTGGTTAATTTCAGAGTAGATTTTAAAATGCTACTTAGGCACTACATGGTAACATTAGTGACATGCTAAACCCATAGTGCACTTTTAGGCCTCGCAGATCAGCTAAAAAAGGACTTCTGGCTGTCCCAGAGTCTAGATTGAAAACTAAAGGGAACCAGGCCTTTGCTATATGGGCCCCTAGACTCTGGAACAGCCTACCACAGAATGCCAGAGATGCTACGTCAGTGCATTCTTTTATGTCTTACCTAAAAACTAATTTTCACAAGATGGCTTTCACTAATATTATATCATTGTGATTTTATATTTTGTTCATTCTTTTTACTTCCTTTATTTTTTTTAAATAATATATGTTTTTATATTTTTTTTAATATTATTTTAATAATAGTATTTCTATTTTTATTGTGTGTAAAGTACTTTGTGTGATTTTACTAGAAAAGTGCAATACAAATAAAGTTTTTATTACTTGTGTTTATTAATTCACTTTGGATGTGAAGCGCATTGCATCTGTGTATAAAATGTGCTATGATTAAATAAATCTAGATTTTTTTTTTATTTCCTGGCCTGAACAAATTCAACAGACATGTTAACCTTACCCACTCAAGGCACTGGTCATCAGTCACCTAGGACATACCCAGGGAGTCTAATGTGGGAACCAGAAAAATATGAATGAATGCAAATTACTTTTAGAATGAACATATGTGATGTCCTAGTGCCAGAGGACGTGCTGCTCACAGGGCGTAGCTGGGACCAACTATCTTATCTCCATGTTTTACTCGGGTAGCCTGTCCTTACAGATTTGTGACAGTTAAGTTGTCAGCAAAAAAAAAAAAAAAGATACTGACAGTTTTCTCTCCTCTCCTCTGCTCCTGTCTTGGTAGTGGGTTCGTAATCCTGGCCTGCGCCAGGAGAAGCGGACCCTTTTCGGCGACATTGTGTGCTTCCTGCTCATCACGCCTCTGGCCACCATCTCGGGCTGGTTGTGCCTGCGCGGTGCAGTGGATCACCTGCACTTCTCCAGCCGCCTGGAGGCTGTGGGTCTCATTGTCCTCACTGTGGCCCTCTTCACTATCTACCTCTTCTGGACCCTGGTGAGTCTGGTGTGGGGCTGCCAGTTAGTCACGTACCAAACAGATAGATTTATACCCGGCAGGTTTAGGCGTTTTTTGTCCTATTGTGTATATTTGTGTTTGACTCAAAAGTGACTTAATACCCAAATAGTGGAAATTGTTGCCTTTGTTCACAAATATCTCATAAGTGAAAGCCATTTGGCCGGTGAACTGTAGACTAAGTATGAACATACAGTGGATATAAAAAGCCCACATACCCCTGTGAAAATGCCAGGTTTTTGTGATGTAAAAGAATGAGACAAAGATAAATCATGTCAGAACTTTTTCCACTTTTAATGTATATTGTGAACAATTCAATTGAATTGTTCACAATATACATTAATTAATATACAAAACTATAATGTGAACAATTCAATTGAAAAACAAACTGAAATCTTCGAGGGGGAAAAATGAAAAATAAAAACCTTACAATAACCTGGTTGCATAAGTGTGCACACCCTTTTATAACTGGGGATGTGGCTGTGTTCAAAATTAACCAATCACATTCAAACTCATGTTAAATATAAGTCATTACACACCTGCCATCATTTAAAGTGACTCTGGTTAATCACAAATAAAGTTCAGCTGTTCTAATAGGATTTTCCTGACATTTTCTTAGTTGCGTCTCAGAGCAAACGCCATGGTCCGCAGAGAGCTTCCAAAGCATCAGAGGGATCTCATTGTTGAAAGATATGAGTCAGGAGAAGGGTACAAAAGAATTTCCAAAGCATTAGATATACCATGGAACACAGTGAAGACAGTCATCATCAAGTGGAGAAAATATGGCACAACAGAGACATTACCAAGAACTGGACGTCCCTCCAAAATTGATGAAAAGACGAGAAGAAAACTGGTCAGGGAGGCTTCCAAGAGGCCTACAGCAACATTCAAGGA
>JACXGI010003177.1:37104-65211 GCA_016801175.1 Esox masquinongy | reverse complement strand
TAGCAATGACCTTTTGTGTCTTGCCCTCCTTGTGCAAGGTGTCAATGGTTGTCTTTTGGACAGCTGTCAAGTCAGCAGTCTTCCCCATGATTGTGTAGCCTACAGAACTAGACTGAGAGACCATTTAAAGGCCTTTGCAGGTGTTTTGAGTTAATTAGCCGATTAGAGTGTGGCACCAGGTGTCTTCAATATTGAACCTATTCACGGTATTCTAATTTTCTGAGATACTGAATTTGGGGTTTTCATTAGTTGTCAGTTATAATCATCAAAATTAAAAGAAATAAACACTTGAAATATATCAGTCTGTATGGAATGAATGTATACATTATACAAGTTTCACTTTTTGAATGGAATTACTGAAATAAATCAACTTTTTGATGATATTCTAATTTTAAGACCAGCACCTGCATATATTCCTCATTCAAAAGACAGAAGATTAAATTGATGGTTGGGAAGTACATGTATTAAAACAAATTGACCAGTATATTCATTCTCCCGGGCTTCGTACACAGTCATATACACATTGAATATATCTGTCCCCCTGTGGATTCCTGATTTGGGTAACAGGCAGCCTCTTACACCCATAGCACGCAAATGATGACACAGTCTCAATCAAGAGGGCCTTTAGGGGGTCTGAGTAAAGCAGTGTTAAGTCAGACAGTGCGATCCTTTCATACATTACAACCGGTCTATAAGGACAGTGGTGAAGGAGTCCCCACAGACACACTGCCTGTGCTGTTCTGAGCACAATGGCCACACCTCAGTGACACCACAGTAACATAGCCATCACCTTGAACTCTGAGAGGAGACTACATTGAAACAGAACCCCAGTACACTTCACAACCCCCACCCCCATCACCCGTCCGGCCAATGTCTGTCTTTCTGTATGTCTATCAGTCTATTCCTTTTTCACCCGCCACCCCCCCCCCTTCATTTCCTCTCTGTCTCTCAGCCCAAATCCCCCTCCCCACTTTACAGCGTCACATCACAGACCAAATAGCATCTCTTGCCGCTTGCTGTTGCCATGGCAACGCTTCTTCCAGAAACTGCCTGGCTCTCCACACAATAAATGCTCTCATACATAGAGCAGTGTGTGAACACATTTACACAATCGTAAATCAACACACTTACTGACACGCCAACAAACACAGGCTACACAAAATCAAGCCCACATACAACACTGAAAATGATACAATATATATAAATGATTCACACTCACGAGGGCATAATGGGTCATCAACCAACACTGAATATTTATGACATGGATATCTGATAGTTCATATTAACTAAGTTAACAAAAATAAGATTCAAACATTTAAATTCGCCCCAAATGTCGATTTATTTCAATAATTTACTCTGATTGACAGCATCTGATATAAAATACACTTGCCAAGCAAACTGCAATGCACCTCCCCATATATATATTCAATGGTTTATCTCCTCTCATAAACCCAATCCCAATCTAGTCAATGAGTGAATGGGTTTCATTTGGACATTGATTAACTCTCTAAGCAAAACAGGAAGGGTCCTCTTCCATCCTCCCATCCTCTTCACTCCATCCCTTATCTATCCCTTAGAACACAGCTCTGTGTATTCCCACCCTTAATTATTCATGTCCCACTTATTCCTGACAAATTATTTAGCTCTTACACCAATCCAAACTGTTCATCACACAAATCTACAATGACATGTTTGCAAAATATAGCAAAATTGGAATATTTTATTGCATTGTGCTTTGTCACGTTTTCTTGTAAGTGCTTGGAGTGAGTGAAATTCAGGCCAAGGTTGTCATTGGTGGAGCATCACTTTTGGGAACAGGTGAGTCCTCTCCCCTTCTTCAACCGCTTCCATGAGTAGATTGGCTAATTTTACAGCATCACAGGAATTCATCCTCATTAAGGTCATTCCATGTGAAAACGGATTATAATGTGATTCCCCTATCAGAATTCCAGTTCCCTCTGAAGGTCCAATGAGAGATAATGGCCGTCCAATAAGTACAATACTATAGGCAGTATGAGACACATCTTTACAAAGAATGCGTTGCATGGCACCTTATAATTCTCTGGCCCCAGGTAGAGCGCTAGAAACGGAATGAGGTGAAATATTACACAAGGCTTGCATCTCACTGCACATGAGGTCTTCAACTTCATTGTCTTCAGTGTGATTTCCAGGCCAGTATGGATCTGGATTGAGACCACACTGCACTAGCTCACTGCACTAGCATCTGGCCTAGCCCAAGACTATTTTATTGGAATAGAAATCCCCAGCTTCTCTAGTGAGGAAAGATTTAAATATCATATTAACCTATTAGAAAAACCTTGTGCCATTGGTGTAAACCATTGGACTAAGATGGCAAGGCAAACCATTCCTTAGCCTTTATGTGTGAACTAGGGAGTGCAGCTAGCCCTGGGGCGTACTCTTACCTTCCTCCTCACTGGAGCCCCTCTGTATGGGTGTGTAGAGAGGGGGCACTGAGTTAGAACTGGGAGGCGCAGGCGTACTCTTGGTGAAGATCCCGCTGATGAACTTCAGCATCTTGCGGTCACGGACGGGGGCGCGCTGGGTGGTCCCCCCCTGACCATGGCCGTCCTTCCCCTTCTTCAGGTCCTCAGACAGGGAGTGCAGATCACTGTTGTCCAGTGTGCGGCTCTTGCCCTTCCTCGCTGGCTTGGACACCTGGGGGGTGGGTTGGACTGGCAGTGAAGTGGAGCCCGTCTTCAACCGGTCCCCACGGGAGCTTTCCCTGGTCACCATGCCAGTAAACCCTCCCCCCACAGGGGGCCCATGGCGAAGAAGTGTGGTCCTGCCATCACTGTCTGCCCAGGACGCCCGGTACGGTCCCAGCGCGGCCACAGCAGCTGTCATAGGTGACCGGTCCCCTATGCGGTTGTCCTTGCGGTCCAAACTCTTGGCGGATGGAGGCATACTCTGATTGGCTTCCCTCAATTCCCGCCGGCTGACAGCCCCGCCCCCGGCATGTGACCTCATCAAGACTTCCGGTCGCTGAGTAAGCCTGGTTGGTACGGTGATGGGCATGCTGCCTCGCGAGAGGATGTTGCTTTGGTCGCAAATCCCATCCTCTGCCCTTGGAAACAGCATGGGAGGCTCCCTGTAAAGCTCGGTTTTAGGGCGGGTTCCCTCTCTCCTCAGCCCTCCCTCTGAGGGGACACATGACACCCCCGCAAGCCCCTTTACCTTCACTTTCTCCAGAAGGAGAGGAGACTCCCTGCTCTTAGGCCCAGACCTGATATCTCTTATGAAGCCACAACTCTCAGTCTCCTGCATTTCCAGCTGCCCCCTCGCTGGAACAGGCCCCCAGAAGCTGACATCCTCCGGCTCCTCTTCCTCCATCTCTGTGTCCCCCTCTCCCTCCCTCTCCCCCTTGGCACATGTGTGTCCTCTGTCATCCTCTGTGGTCCTGCTGAACTCCTCATCATCTTCGTCGTCCGGGCCTCCGACACCTGCTCTCCCCAGGGCAAGGGCCTGTTGAGGCTGTGGCTCCGTGGCCCCTTCATCGTCCCCCACTGCCTCGACCTTGACCAGGGTGAGGGAGATGAGGTAGGTGGTGCGTCTCTGTAGGGTGCCTGCGTGGCTCATGGGGGCGGCTGGCTGGCAGATCAGCAGACCCACCTCAGTGCAGTGGTAGTGTCCTCGCTCTTACCCGGACAGACCCACAGAGAACAGGCATGGCCAGCCACAGCCGGCAGCTTCACCACAGAGACAACAGCCAGGTCACACAGTCAGGTTGTACTGTAAAACTACGGGCTGTAGGGACGCGTTTGATATGGGGAAACGGTACCTTTGTCAAGAGTTGGTTGGAGTTTTGCGGACTCGCTTCTTCAGGCTTTCCGAACCTGTGATGTAAAAACTCAAGAGTCAACAAGCAAGACAAAGAGAATCACTCCATGGTACCGTGAATTAGCATAGCATACATAACAGGGCTGGGGTACTCATGAATTAAGTCTAGACTGTACTTTTTTAATCCTTCCTGTAATCCTCTCTTCACCTTCTCTTTACTGATCTATAAAGGCTGCCTCAATGGGTTCATTCACAGTCTTCTTCTTCTCTTCCACCGCTCTCTCTCCATATGCAAGATTAATTATACAGCCTGAAGACAAGGATCTGAGATTGCTTTCCACGATTTTGATGTTTGAGAAAGGAATTATGCAAGAGTCAACATATCAGCTCGGTTCATTTCTCCACCAAGACTGTACTACTACGTAGTTCCCACTCCGCAAAATCAGGCAAGATGAACTGCCTTAAGCCAGTCTTTCTTCAAACAGTAAGCTTCTCTTCACATCATTTCTTCATTTCCATTAAAGGATATCCATTGTAGGATTTGGGATGATCATATTCTCCTATTCCCAAGACATTCGGATGAAGATTATTTTTATGTTTCACTGTCACATACACCAAATGGTGAGGACTGTGTTAAAGACAATCAACATCTTTAGCCTATCCAACAGAGAGAAAAAACGTTTGGTGGTGAGAGTCCTTCCGACTGCATGTGAGGCAAAGACACAGTAATGTCACGCATGCATCATGTATGCATGTTACATGGATCAATGAGAAGACTGCACACATCTGCCGTAATTCCCTCAGCAAATAGAAGCAGAGATGGTGGCCAACATTTCTCTATTCCTCTGCCTGTAATCCTCTTCTGTACAGTAGGTCCCCTCCCTTCGGTCACTGCATCCTCTCCTCCGAGTGTCTCAGGCAATTAGCAAGTCAATAAAATGTGTCTGTGAGGCAGAGAGCGAGCCCACTGGCTCAGCTCAGCCCCTCCCCTCCTCATTTCATCCTCCTGTTCTCCTCAGAGTAACTGTGCGTGCCTGCTAGCCTCTCCATTAGCCAATAGCTATTCCAGCAACTGCTTCAGGCAAACGGACAGAAGGAAAGGGTGATTTGTCCAGGGACAGACACCGGTCTTTGGTCAAACCCACACAATCTATGGCCTCCGTCGAATCAGACAAAACAAAGAGGAGAAAAAAACCTCTAACCACCCACAACCTGAGCTCTCCCGCTCTCTTTTTCGTAAGGCAATATTGAAGCAGTTCTCTCTCTCTCTATGTCTCGATCTTCTTCTCTCACCCTCCCATTCTGCCTCTCAGGAAAGAGGGAGAGAGCGGTGATGCATTGGAGGGAAAAAAAGCAAGCAAAAAACCTACAGACGTCACATGGATGAATGAAAAAGACTGAGAGAGGAAAGTGAATGCAAGACGAAGAGATGGAGTAAAATTAATAGGAGAGTATGTGGGTGGAGGATACAATTGACAAATGAAATAAGGTGGTCTGAAAAAAAGTCTTGAGACACAGAAAAGGAAGGGAGTGCGAGTAGAAGAGATAGACAAACAGACATGTGAATAGCTAGAGGTGGATGAGAGGAGAGGAATGCAGGAAAATGGAGAAGGGAAAACAGGTGGAAGAAACAGGAGATGGAAGAAGGCTCTATCTATCTACTCGTCTTGACTTTGGTGGTCACACCATCTTCCTTCAGAAAATCTCCCATTTTTTATAACTGTATTTTTAAATAAATGTTAACCTAATAACTTACTGTGTACTTATTAAATGAATAAATAATATTCATATTAATGTATTTAGCTGAGCCAGATTAGACCTTGAAATGCTCAGTAGAATCATGTGGACTTTTGGAAACAAATGTACAAGTGTAGAATAGTGATCATTTCTCAGTGAGTGTTTAACTTCCTGAACGTTTAACTTCCTTAACTTCCTGAACATTTAGAACCCTGCAAAACGTATTCACAACCTTATTTTTCATCATCTACTCAAACTAATGAAACAGTACAACAAACAATTTATGTCATAGCAAGAAAGATTACTATAATGATTACATAATTCAAATAGCTTTACTTAACACTGAAAACATTAAAACCAGACCAAATTGGTTATTACAAGATAAAACATAATGAGCAAAAACATATCTAAACATGAATCAAAGAGGTAGGCCAAGAACATATACATTGCCTTAAAGGCACTAAACCAAGTGTTGATACCTGTCGGGGGGGTTCACTTACCCATCTTCACATGTACATATAAAGCCTAACCCAGGTAGCGTCATTGGTCGTTACAATCACATACATTTTTGTGACATCGTAAAGTAGGCCAAAAATTCCTTCCCATCTGAACCGGCTGAAATCTAGGAATTTGACTAGATAACTTGGAAATATCATCAAGAAAACAGGGGTTTCGTGTTTTGCTGTACTGGGCTTTTGTAGTGTTGGTAACAGCCCACTCACCACCTCCCTCCTTTACTGTCCCCTCCTCCTTATCCCTTTCCACTCTCTCACGCTCATCCCTTTCCCCTTTCTTACCCACAACCCGCTTTTCACATGCTGGGCTAGCCTGTAACCAAGGTGTCTGGAGCTCCATGTCATTACAGTAGTGAATCACTTATGCACCTCCCTGTCCATCTCCTTCATCCCTCTTTTGCTAACCTGCTGATAACGTGTCTGTCCCGTGTGTGTGTGTGTGTGTTCGCAGGAGCGCGCGTACAAGTGTGCACTGTATGACATAGAGATCAAATGAAAGAAAAGGCACCATGAGGAAAGAGGTCATGTTTTTGTTAGTTCATCATTAGGTCCAGTATTAGAACCTGTGTAACACGTGTTCATAATTAGCTTACATGCCACTGGTGTGTGCAAGTGTATTTGTGACTCTATGTGTGCTTACAGTAGGTGGCAGGGCTTCAGTGTCTGTGTGTTTAGATGTATGCATGGATGTATCTGGCGATGGGTTATCCACATGCGTCTCTTATTTAATTGGCTGAAATCTGTGAAGGACACCCACAGAGTGTGTTGATGAATCATGTCCCCTCTAGGCTGAAATTACAATGAGTCACTCACAGACTGTGACAAATACACAGAGTATTGCATATAAAACCTCAGACATGAAAACTCGCTAGCACACAGACACACGCACGTGCACAGATACCTGAAAGGTATGCAAGTAGTAAATTAAATAGATTAAATATCCAATGAATACAAGTGCAAAATGCACATGAAAATCTAAAGGTTTAACATGCACAAACATTCTGAACATTCCAATGAAGGGTGTCGAAGCCACAGCATTCAACACGATACCATATATGAATGTCATAGTTGTCATTGTTTCTTCATCAAGGCCACCACAAATTAACTGTGGAAAGACTGCGTTCCCTTTCCTCTGGGGCCCACAGCATTCCAAAAACACCATCTGCATATCTGCTCTGGAGAGACAGCACCATTGCCCATATGCTAATCTGACAGTTGACACGAGCGCTGCTTTCTGGCTTAATCGCTGGTATCAGAGTACATTTGTCCTCCTTAAGTGTGACCTTTAACTTAAAGGGACATGTCATAATGACGTCTTCCGGCCATTAAAGGTGCAGGCAGTGTGTGGTGTTTGTGTGATCCAGGTGTATGTGTACAGTACATATGGGGAAGTCCCCACATAGATAGTAAATAGGAAGGTTAGTTGTTAGGGCTCGGTAAAGGTTAGGTTTAGGGCTAGGGAACATGGATTTCTGTGTTAGGGTTAGGTTTCAGGTCCACACAAGGATAGAAAAACAAACGAGTGGGTAATGGGGGACTTAGAAAACCTTCTACATAGGCACTCAGAAATTGGGCATACAGAGCTAATGACCCTCAGCTCATCTGAAATGCAAATGGAAAATTGAAAACACATAAATGACTCTGTAAGCCTGAATGATGTGTGTACACAGGCGTGTATAGGGTAAAAGGGTTCAGAAACCTAATCACAGCTTTTCAGAAAAGATCCGGGGTGTTTCAAATTGGCCTAATTGCAGCAGAACTTCCAAATTTGATATCTGCAAAAACACAAAGAAAGCAATTAGAAAAGTATGATAAAGTCTGCATTTGAGTGCTTAGGGCTGGAGATTAGGATAACCAAAATAAATGTGTCTAACTAACTAACCCACCAGTGGAAATAAGCAAGGTGAGATTTTGTGCATTTGGTCAATCTGCATAACAAGGAGTGCAACCTGCTATGAAGGAATACCTTATGAAAACATGATGTGAAGGGACATGAGAGAGTGAAGGGATGATAAGGGCAAAGATGCGGAAGCGGGCTGGTTTAGTCCAGGGAGGGGCACTTCAGCAGATTCTATACAAGTGTGAGATGAAAGAAATGGTATGACAGAGTTAAGGAGCATTTTTTGATTTGTGAAGCCAGGAAGGTAGAGAGGAGGGAAGAGGCAGGATGTATCTCTGAAGACAGAGGAAATAGGGCCAATGAACATGAGTCCTGCTTCCATTGACCACAACTTTAGGGACATGCCATATTTAACACAATGTTTGTAAATGCACAATAAGTATGGTTGCTCATTGTGTTTCGAAAAAAAATTGTCAGTTCAGGGCACAGAGGTATGAGTTTTAAATTACACCTCATTCTTTACCACATTTTACCACAGTTTACAGTTAGTAGAAGTAAATCAAACTTATTATTGGAAAATGAGATCCATCTAAAATCTACAAGACTTCAACCACAAAGAGATAGCATGATGTGAAACGTTACAAGGATAAAAGGCATGAGGCAAGACTAAATTTTTGAACCAAAATAAAACAAAATTATTATCAGGATACATACACCGTAACGCACTGTACGCATCAAATGTAAACCCGCCATTCCATTCCGTCGTTTGTCAGTCATTACAATGGGGACAGTTATCAACGGAGTGGAATCACAAGCCCTTAGCAGTTGAAGTTTCCACTGCAAAACATTTGCTGTGTATATTAAGCATTTAAATACAATTAAAAAATTCAAATACAACCCTGTTTCCAAAAAAGTTGGACGCTGGGTAAAACGCAAATAATAAACAGAATGCAATGATGTGCACATCATGTGTCCCTATATTTAATTGAAAATAGTACAAAGACAACATATCAAATGTTGAAACTGAGAAATGTTATTGTTTTTGGAAAAATACATGCCAATTTTTTATTTGATGCCAGCAACACGTTTCAAAAAAGTTGAGACAGAGACATGTTTACCACTGTGTTACATCACCTCTACAATACTATGTAAGTGTTTGGGAACTGAGGAGAACAGGTGCTGTAGTTTTGATTGTGAAATTTATTCCCATTCTGCTCAACAGTTAAGGGTCCCCTTTGAAAGAATATCACATTTTGATTCGTCAGACCACAGCACAGTTTTCCACTGCGCCTCGGTCCATCTTAAATGAGCTCAGGCCCAGAGAAGACAGGGCATTTCTGGATCGTGTTTATATATGGTTTCTTCTTTGCATGGTAGAGTTTTAACATGTATTTGTGGATGCAGCGACATACTGTGTTCACCGACAATGGTTTTCAGAAGCGTTCCTGAGCCCATACAGTGACGTCCACTACAGAATTGTATCTGTTTTTAATGCAGTGCCGCGTAGATGGCCCGAAGCTCATAGCCCTCCAGTATGGAATTGGAAAAAAAAATCTAGAGCTTGGAACTAAAGGGTTTTGTCTGCAAGAACATGATTCAGAGATAATTGGCTTTAAAGTTTCCCAAACTCATTGGTTTGAATGGTGTCAACAATTTTAATCTGGCATTCTTCTGAAATTAAATGACTTTGCGTAGAGTAGCAAAGCGATAAAGAACAGAACGAGGCAATATTAATACAACATTTTGAGGAAATTACAGAACCTTCTAGTTTTGACGTGGCTGTTAACAATGAGAAGAAAAACATCCTGAAAGGTTGAATTCAAGGGAGGGCAAATAACTTCCTGCATGAACACATTTTGCAGTAGTGTAGAGAGGAACGTGTACTTCTAATGCTATTGTGAACATTTTGCCTTGAGGCAAAGAAAATGTTCAAAATGCTTATTTTATTGTTATTTTAATCTTGTTTTAAAAAAAATAAAACAATCTATCTAGAATTCTGCCTGAAATGTTTACAAGACTAAATTCAAACAATGACAAGTCTTGTCTCCTCCCCTTCCCTTACTGAACGAGACCGTAATAGTATTAGCTAGTGCAGTGTGGTTTAGGGTGGGGGATAGTGCAAGTTTCTAAATCACGTATGAGGAGACCAAATGTCACTGATCAATGCACCATTATACCACCTCATTTATAATAACTGTTTAATTGTTTTATTTATGAAAAAATACTGGAGGACTGAGCAGCAGATTGAAAAACATGGGAGGTGATTATAACTTTTCACTCCCTTTCTGCACAGACAATAGTATTGGCACCAGCTACAATAAGCTTGTCTTAGTAGCACTAGCATAATACAACTGGGTAACTACAGTGGCTAGCTTAGCTAAAAAAAAATAGAAACTCTTGTGTCCAATTTCTCAATTTCTCAAAGCTGTCTTTTTCTCAATTCATACTCTTTGCTTCTGTAAAACCCACTGAGGAAAAGGTCAGAGGGAAGGGACTGCCACCACACTGCCACAACAGATAGTTTAAGACTTTGTACCTGTTACAGATCAAAATGCTATTGCTGATGCCTTCAAATGCCACTTTATTGCAGCAGGGGATCTTTTTGAAAAAACATCTATGCCTACCTACAAAATGACAAAGGAATAAATGACCAAGTATTTATGCAGGAACACTCTAACATAATCATAATCTAACATAAAAAAATATGCAGGTGGAACTTGGGACCCAGCAGCAGCCCCACGGTGTGAATAATGGGGAATCAGACATAACGAGGAACACCTGTGGGGTTAATCATCTCTCTCCCTGTCCCCTATAAAGCGAGTGCCGGCAATCAGGATGGTGTGGCAGAAATGGGGGAGAGGCTACATTTGAGAAGGCCAACGAAGGGGCGCAGAGGAACAGGGGCCGGGGAACAAGCATCAAGGACTTGTTGCCAACTACTATTGTTGTTTTACTTTACCCTTTAGAGCCGGTTGGACTGCTTCTTTAGGTGGTGAGTACCCGTTATGCTCTTTGGTTCTGCATTCAGGGTTGTTTTAGTTTAAATAACAGGAAGATAACTTTACATAAAGAAAAACAAATACAGTGACTTAGGTTTCCTGGCCTGTTTCATTCCACCATCCCACAGCAAAAATAACCTGACTATTCTGGTCTTTTTACAGTGCCCATAAGGATTTTAAAATTCTAAATTATCTTTTTATTACTTTAATTTTTTAAGTATGTTTTATTTCCATTTTGTATGTGTTTTTATTGTTGTAATACAGGGCTCAGATGTAAAAGAGATCTTAGTCTAACTTGATTTCTCTAAATAAAGGTAACAAAATTAAATATACTTTAGAGTCAGATAAAAAGAAGGCCAGTATATATTTATCTACGGCTACGTGGTGCGTGCTGAAGCAGTAGTAATCGCATTTTGGTTAGAGGTCAGCATAACAGAGTGAGCAATTATTTAGAACTTCAACTTCTTTAACTGAAGGCTGGAGACAATAAGATAAGAAAATCAGTGTTCAGACAAGCCTTAGGTCCTTCGATCTCTCTTTGAGTCAAAATAGAATCTCTCAAGGCTGGACTATAAATAGAGGATCTCATATTTGAAGCAGCGCTTTGGAGTAGTTTGGAGAAGCTTGTGTACTCAGCGCTTGACATGGATAAGGTAAGTGCAGGAACTGACAAATCGCACATTAGACTATGATGTCACAAAATGTATGTGTTAATAAGCCTTGTTCCATTAAACTAGCCAATCCCAGACGGCTCTTTTGCCTAAAAAAGGAACCGGAACGCTGTTTGCCCAAAATTAGAAGTACCGGAACGCCGTTCCGGATCGTTCCGGGCCAAGACAAGCACCTCTGTGTACACTTCGCTTTGAGTTCATAACAGATATTGATGAAGTACAGTATAATAAACCAAAACACATCTCAACATATACAGTTTTTTGGGCCAGTATTCAGAGGCCTTTGCTTTCCCCACATTTTGAGAGGTTAAAGACTTGATGAAATAATTCTATGAAATAATACCACTTCTATGAAATAATACCACAGATTCAAATATATTTAATATTACAAATAATATATTTAATTGTATACATTTTGAATATATTTTAAGTGCACTAAAATTCTATTTCCAATCATGTATTATAGGTACACTGAAGTATGTGGGTCAATTTTACCACGTTAGTATTATTATTAAATAAGATTAAAAAAACGTAACTCAGTGGAGTTCTTCAATGGCAGCGTTGATCTACGTTGCTATGAAATGCAGCCTAAACGTAACCCACAATTAGTGTTTCCATATAACTATATCTAAATAATCTATCCGATTTCTGGGGTAAAGCCACGTTTTTTCCCTGATAGCCCTACTCTATACGTCACTGTATGGTGAAGTGGGTTGATGGAAATCACTGGCTGGGGGTAGGCCCATTGAAATGCATACCTTGGATGCTGTGCAGGTAAACTTTTAAACCAGAGCGAAGCTGTAGATCGTCCACCCTCTCCAACTGCTTGAAAAGTTTGGCAAAGCTGTTCTTCACAGTTTCATGCCGGTGTACCTCGGCGCGAATCGCATTTGATAGTGCCAACTTGAAGCTTTTGTTCATCTTGCCACCTGTCTTCTGTGGCTACATGCCACATCGGCTTTTGTTATCCATCTGCGTGCGCTTCTTCAACCACTTAAACCAAGCTTATCTAACCATGCATTCTGTAAGAACAGCGTCTATCTACATAGTAGCCTATTACTGAAAAGATAAGACTACTTTACTTTATTCGTTTGAAAAAATTTCCTGTTGCATTGTTGAAATCTCCGCCTGTGCTTTTCAGTCTACTTCCTTGTTTTAAAGCACTTAAAGCATTACATGAGTCTCGTTTTGTCCTATGTAAATGTGACACCTGATGGAGAGAATGTGCGTCGTTGTTAGGCTACTACAGTGCGTGCTTAATATACGCTGCTCAAAAACATTTAAGGGGACCACGTAATCATCACAGTATAACACCAAGTCAATTCAACTTCAGGGATATCAATCTGTCCAGTTTGGAAGCATAAGCAATTGTGAATTAATTTCACCTGTTCGGTGCAAATGAAAGTGACAACAGATGCACTGGAGAGGCAATAGTAAGACAAACCCCAAAAAGGGAATGGTTTTGCAGGTGGTGGCCACAGACAATTGCTCTACTTATCCTTCCTGACTGATTCTTCTCTAGTCTTGCGTTTTGCTAGTGTCCTTGTCACTACTGGTAGCGTGAGGCAGTACCTGCCGCCCATTCAGGTTGCACAGGCAGTCCAGCTCCTCCAGGATGGCACATCCATACTGTATGTGTCTTCACAAGAAGGTTTGCTGTGTCTCCCAGTACAGTCTCAAGAGCATGGAGGAGATACCAGGAGACAGACCAGTACATGAGGAGAGTTGGACAGAGCAGTAGAAGGGCATCATCCCAGCAGCAGGACTGGTATCTGCACCTTTGCGCAAGGAGGAACATGACAAAATGACCTCTAGCGGGCTACTGGTGTGCATGTTTCTGACCAAACTGTTAGAAACAGACTCCATGAGGGTGGCATGAGGGCCCAACATCTTCTAGTGGGACCTTTGGTCACAGCACAGCACTGTGCAGCTCGATTGGCATTCGCCAGAGAACACCAGAATTGAGAGGTCTGCCATTGGCACCCCGTTCTCTTTACCGATGAGAGCAGGTTCACACTGAGCACGTGACAGACGTGAAAGAGTCTGGAGACGCTGTGGTGAACGTTATGCTGCCTGCAACATCATCCAACATGACTGATTTGGCAGTGGGTCAGTGATGGTCTGGGGAGGCATATCCTTGGAGGGTCGCACAGACCTCCATGTGCTAGCCAACAGTACCCTGACTGTTGTTAGGTACCGGGATGAAATCCTCAGACCCATCATCAGACCATACACTGGTGCAGTGGGCCCTGGGTTCCTCCTGGTGCAGGACAATGCCCAGCCTCATGTGGCCAGAGTGTGTAGGAAGTTCCTGGATGACGAAGGCATTGATGCCATTGACTGGCCCTCACGTTCCCCAGACCTGAATCCAATTCAGAACCTCTGTGACGTTCTGTATCGGTGCATCCGACGCCTCCAAGTAGCACCACAGACTGTCCAGGAGCTCACTGATGCCTTGATCCAGGTCTGGGAGGAGATCCCCCCCCCAGGACACCATCCGCCATCTCATCAGGAGCATGCCCAGACGTTATTCGGAGTACATACAGGCACGTGGGGGCCATACATACAGTTGTGCTCATAAGTTTGCATACCCTGGCAGAAATTGTGAAATTTTGGCATTGATTTTGAAAATATGACTGATCAGGCAAAAAAAAAATTGTTTAAGGATAGTAGTGATGTACAAATCATGAACGATTCGTTCTTTTTGAACTAATCTTTTCAGTGAACTGGGTGTACTGAATCAATGCTCTAGAAGATTCGTTCAATCAGTGAATCACTTTTGCGCTACAGAATCACAGAGTTTAGGCCGCTGTGAAGTCGGAATGGAAACTCTTTCATCACCAACGCTTAACACTTGTCAGATGTCACAACCCACTGAATAACTAATTTCAAAAATAATTGTGGAAGCCAATATGTTAGCCTCATCTTAGAGGTATTTTTTTGTATCTGAAATGTAGCCTGTAGGCCTATCCGAGCCGATGTATCCCTGAAATTCGTATCCAAATTCTCCACGGGATCCGATAGTTAATGTTTACTTTTCACATGCTTTTGTTATAGTTCGTCCGGTCGAATACATAGCCTGTGTTGCATTTTTCAGAAAGTCATCTATGGTTTAAAACGTAAAACATTTCTCGAAAATGCGCTATCTTGTATTCCGATAAATTGTGCGCTTTATTTTTTTATTTTAGTTAACCTTAGTTAACCAGGTTGGCCGATTGAGAATAGATTCTAATTTGCAACGGCGACCTGGCCAAGACAAAGCGCAAACGTGCAAGACAACATACAGTTACACATAGAGTACACAGAGTACAAAATACAAAAAGCGGTAGAGTCTGTATAAAATACAAATGCAGTACAGAGTCTATATACAGTTAGTGCAAAAGTGATAAGGCAATAGCAGAAGTACAAATGCGCTAGAGAGTCTAGCTAAAAGTGTAAAACGCAGTAGAGTGTTATACAGTTTGTGCAAACAGGTATATTTTGCGAGGTAGGTCAGTTAGTGTAAAAGTGGTGTGGCAAAGACAATAGAGGACATAACACTAGGGCTTACCTGTGCAAATGTTATAGTGCAAAGGAGCGATAATATAAGACAACTGCAGAGAAGAGTGCAAATGTGCCATGGGGTATGACAGATAATAACGGCTGCTATGTGCAAGAACAGTGTGCGAATGATGGAGGAGAGTTAACACGTACAATGACATTTTTCTGGGTTTTTGTAATTCGTTCCAGTCGTTGGCAGCTGAGAACTGGAAGGAGTGGTGGCCGAAGGAGGTCTGGGCTTTTGGGGTGACCAGAGAGATGTACCTGCTTGAGCACAGGCCGCGGGTTGGTAAAGCTAAGGTGACCAGTGAGCTTAGGTACAGTGGTGCTTTGCCTAGCAAGCAGTTGAAAAATGAATTGGTACCAGTAAGATAGGTATGTAATGAGGGCCAGCCAACTAATGCGTATAGGTTGCAGTGGTGGGTATTTTATGGGGCTCCGGTAGCAAAATGGATGACGCTGTGGTAGACCACATCCAGTTTCTTCTGGAGAGCGTTTGAGGCTGTCATATGTGACATCACTGAAGTTTAAGATTGGTACGATGGTCATTTTCACCAGGGCAAGCTTGGCAGCATGAGTGAAGGAGGCCCTGTTGCGGAAAAGGTATATTTGGAGGTGTCCACGTATTCTAACTCAGACCCATCAAGAGTGGTGATGGTAGTCAGGCGGGCAGGTGTGGTCAGCGATCGATATTTAACAAATAAATTTAGGCTAACTTATTTGTTAAATACAGCAGGCTGCGTAAGCACATCCGTTACATGGCCTGTGCACAAATGTAGGTCTATAACAGTGCATGTGGGATGCCTTAAAACAGTCCTAACCATCTGATCGCATTTGAGCCATGAACCTGTCTTTAACCAACTGCAAAACATAGCCGTTTTGAATGGTATGATGTTCATTATTTTCAGGATGTTTTCATATTATTTTTGGATATAGTCGGTATTTTATCACACCGATCCGAGAATCATGGCATCCGAGCTTGATCCAACTCGTGATCCGACAGTCAGCTACATAATGTTCTATCCGGCCAAGTCGGATAACGGATCGGATCTCGCATAATCGGATTACAGATCTATTCATGAAGACCTCTACCTCCTCTTCAGTTTTAACATGTTTGACACACAGGCCGAGCTATCATCTTTAAGTTATTGAACATTTTTAAACGTCTCATTTAAGCATCCACAAGTACAACTTTAGCCAATTCTGAAAACGGTAGTGTTCCTGTAGTAAGAACCAGAGTGGCTCCGAATCGAGTATGAATCGTTTCCTGCCGAGTATATGATAGCACTGGTTTTTCATTGCAGCCTGAGATGTGCATGCTCCTTAACTAGTCTACAGTTAAGGATTATGCATACAGTGAATTCCATAACTTTTTTTTATTGCTGCTGTTCATGGCGGCCTACTACATTTGCTTGTGATATTATTTTCTGTAGACTGAATAATTTGGTGATTATTGAAAAATATAAACATGGTTGATTTGGTAATTTTACTATTTTTGTGAGTTATTAAACAGAGTGCTATTATAGTAAACAACAAGGTTCCACCATGATATAGAGAAGGAATTAAGAGCTTGGACAAAAAGATTCATTAAATGAATCAGATTATCCGAATCTTTTCAAGGATCTGTACTGAATGATTCAGTTCACTTTAGTGATTCGGACTGCCCATCACTAAAACCTAGGCAGCAGTTATCAGCCAGGGGAAGGAACCCGGAAACATTTGGTAACGCAGTGTATTCCTGACGTCAAGGATGTCTGCTTTATATCTATGGCCTTCGATGTATTCAATCGCATTAATGCTTCATCTGTTAAAGAATAATGTTGGAAAGTGTGATAATATTGTACATTTTCCAGCTTATGAGATCATAATTAAATTAATATTGTTGCTAAATTACACGTGTTTGTTTATTGGTTCTTACTATTATGAATTCAAGTTTTGTGTTCCAGGGCAAAACAGTTTTTATTTTTTATTTTTATTTATTTTTTTATTTTTTTAAATAAAAAGGGTTTGTATCATTCAAAAGTGTACGTCTTTTGTATTATTTGTGAAATGTTTGTGCACAAATTATTTATTCATGTTGGTGGCATCAAGTTATGTGATGCTGCGGAGAACGCGCACATGACGTGCACACCGCGCTCGTAGTGAAGACGTATGGCTCCGCCCTCGGGGGGAAATACCGTGTTTTTACGGAGGCACTTGTGTTCATTGTTTGAATCAGTCAGGTGATTTTATAGCTCAATGGCAGTGGTCGGGGCTTCACAAAAGTAGACAAAATACTAAATAATTAAAGGAATATACAGTAACAGTTGGCAACGTAAGATACAACATTTGAAGATGGTCTGTGGGGGTTTTACATGTTATAAGAATGCTCTTTGCTCGCTCAACGTGGTATACATGGTAAGTGTGGCTAACTAACTAGCTAGGTAGCTAAGGTTCAGTATATATACGTTTCACAATTGAAGCCATCTTACTGTTAGTTGTGGTGAGGTTGCCTGTTGTAGTTTATTCGTACAACATACGTTGTACTTTCTGTAGTTAACGTCTAGTTTTATGCTTAATAACCGTATTATGTTAACTTAGCTAACTCATATGCTAATGTTTCCGGTTAACTAACAACGTAAAGATACGACCGATGTCCAATTAGCTAGCCAGACTCATTTACCGAAATAATGTTACACTAGCTACAGTACAGTACCTATCTACACGGTACCCAACGTTAGCCAGCTAGGTTGCTAAAACTACTAACGGTACTAGATATTTAGCTTCGTTCACGACTGCAAGGGAGTGTAGTGATCAGATATTTACTTGTTGACATCCTCAGTGTCGCATCGTTACATGATAGGTGGTGATAAAACGCAGCGAAATATACCACCACCCTGTCGTCGACTCATTGCTAGTCGCACATTGATGTGAGTTTTAGGGAAGAAAGACACATTTTTGGTTTGTAATCAGAAAATGTGTATAACAAAATTCCAGTAATAGTATCAATGAAAGAATTTAACAGTAATCATACACCAGAAATGATTTTTGTGCGTCCTACAAATCTGAATTCTCCTTTTGGCATCATTTATAGATGTGATTATCTATTTTAGCACATCAACTAATAATGGCAAGGGAAATTCCTGTAATTTCTTGGTTAATAAAATTCTATACAGTTCTCTTAATGTCTGTCCATGTAACACATTTTGGACTGAATAGTGTAGGGAGTCATTGTGCCAACTCTAACTTTATGAAAAATGTAAAGTGTTAAAACCTGATAGCTTCCATATGTAGAATACATTCTAAACATGTTCCAATAATTTTATGGCTAGAAATGTGTATAAAACTCCATTGAGAGATCCTCATATAGCAAATATATCGTATACAACTTAACACAATTAGATTATATACATGTGTAGATTTTGAGTACAGAAACAAAATTGGTTAACAAAGCACAAATTCACAAAAAGGCAGTGTCATACATTGAAGGTTTAGCTTTTACCCTCTGTTGTTCCCCAGATGTCGTTGGGCCCGGGTTTAAGTTCTCAGGAAGATTAGTAAGGCTGATTGTTGTCTTCTGGTGTGAGTGTGATAGTGTCAGTTTCCTTGCCAATGTATTTGCTGGATTTGTCTCCCATTACTCTCTCTGTGTCCTTAGTTGGTTGGTCTGCTGCTGATTGTTGTGGCAGCTTCGGGGAAAGGCTTCGGCATTGTGTCCAGCATTCGCATCATTGGTGGGGTCGTTGCTGTGGGTGTCTTCCTGCTGCTCATCTCCATTGTGGGCCTCATCGGAGCTCTCAACCACCACCAAGTCATGCTTTTCTTTGTATCCTTCAGTCTTTCTCATAGTCATATTGGCCCTGTTCATACCAGTATAGGTAGACGTGGTCAGTCATGTTGTAAAGGCACAGTACGGGTCAGTGTATTCATGTGGTGTTTGAGGTGTCACGTTTCTCTGGAATGTTTTTTTATTTATTTTTTTCTCTCTAATATCGTCAGTTTATTCCCTTCAGTCTGCTTGTCTGGTTCCTTTACTCCTCCTCTCCCAGTACATGGTCATTCTGTTCCTGGTGTTCCTCTTCCAGTTTGGCGTGTCCTGCGCCTGCTTGGCTATAACCCAGGGACAGCAGGTCTGTGTGTGCTGTTACCTGACCAACTTTACCCTAGGTCCACCATGCTTTTATTTAATAATATTTTAGTCCCAGTGGATACTTCTTTACATGTGTTTGACCCCTGCGTGTGTGCCTGTCTCCCATTCCACAACACTTCGGTCCTCATGTGTTTGTGTGTTTTGCCTCCTTCAACTCAGGTTAAGCTTTTAAGTGCTACTTGGGGCTTAATGAGCAATGAGACGCGGCAGGGCGTGGAGATGAGTTTGGACTGCTGTGGCCTGGTGAACACCACCCAGAGCTGGGAGCAGTTTAAAAATGATATAGATCTCTGCCCAGCAGTGAGTGAGACGTGCACACACACCAATTTCACTCAGCTGATGTTTTAAGGTCTTGATCCAGGGAACTGTTTTGTTAAATGGCTTTACATACCAGGAGATTTCATTAATGAAAACAAGTGTTCATCAGAAGTTCATTATGACATAATGTGTGGTTTCTGACACTAGCATGCTCTCTGCATTCTTAAAGGCCTCTCTCGGGATGTGGTTCAAGCCACTGTTTACCATCTGCCCTCAACAGCTCTGCGTGACCCATGTTAACTGTATCCATTATAAGTCATAAAGCGAAACCAGCACTGCTTGTCGTTGGTTAGAAAAAGATCCCTTTGCATGTAAAATGTGGTTTGACTTTTCCTTCAAAGCAGTATCAGTCGTATGTTTGGTCTCCCGTCCGTTCTTATAGTTGTCTCTGTGTTCAGCCCTGTAAGAAAACCAGCATGTGTTTCACCTGTGGGGACAAGATGCTGCATCGTGCTGCGTGGTCTCTGAGAATCCTGGGTGGAGTCGGACTCTTCTTCAGCTTCACAGAGGTCAGGACACAGCTACAATCGCAGAAGCACAGGACCTGCACTCATCTAAATGCACATGCAGCTCACACTATCTCTGCACTGTACACCTTTTATGACTGTGGTTCTGTTCCAGATCCTGGGTGTGTGGCTGGCTGCACGTTATAGGAACCAGAAGGATCCGAAGGCCAACCCTAGTGCGCTCCTTTAGCAGCAGAGGACACACAACGCCAGTGTACTGTAATCACATACGCGAACTAGAACATGGGAGATGTACACACACAGAAAATATTTAAAGAACAACAATCAAATTGTGGTACACACACCCGCACACGAACACACACAAGCAAGCAAACACTGGGAAATGGAAGGCAATGTGGGTCTGTTCAGTTTCCTTTCATGTATGATAGAATGGTTTAATGTATATTTTTTTTATAACCGTGTGTCTGTGTATCTAAACCTTTGGGATAATGATGACTGCCCCCTCTGAGCGAATACTGATTCACCTTGTTCTTCAGAGGACATTTTAATCGACAGATTCATTAAGCGCAAAATGAAAGGGGCAGGGACGGACTACCTGGCAAAAAACAGTTTATTTCAATTTCTATGTTATGCTCTAATGAATGAGAACAAGCCCATTCAAAGCAGTCTTTATGTAAATAGACTACAGACCAAGCACCTTGCGCACCTACCAACATAGGGATTCTGTAGTTTTATATGTATCGTTTGTTGCTTCCTAACAAAATGTAATAGGACATTAATATAAATAAAAACATGCCATATAAATCACTGGTCATACAAGTGCCTCCAGTGGGAACCTCTAAATCTGTCGCCAAACTGCTGACTAAGTAGTTCTACTGAATTTGGTAATGTATTTCACCTTGAGCCAAAACCCCATTCGTTTTTTAAGAACGTTTGGAGCTGACAGGCTTGGGAGTGTTTTGCTCTGCCCGGACAAAAGAAGGTGTAGGGTGGCCATGAGACACTTGAGGCAGCACTTTAATACATGTTTTCACTCCTGAATAATATTGATTTTGTGTTTTCAGTGCGGTATTATAGACACTAAAGGAGGGCTGTGATACTGGGTAAGATATCTTGACCACCAGTATGGTGAGTTAGGACATTTCCCATTTATGTTCACCAGCATTTGTGGTTGATGCGGTCCTTAATTTTAGTGTTAGGATTTAGTCCTCCTACCATAGTCTGGAGTGGTTGGCTGGAGGCCTGGCTGGAGACAACATGCTGCAATACTGAGGTATGGTCCTTGAAAAGCAATATTTAAATTACTACAGCCAGTGAAGTCTTGAGAATTAAAATTAACTTGATGCATTAATGACTGAGACAATGATGGTAATACAGCACATTACAATAGCCTAGTGTTTTTGGTTGATCTGGTTTAAATTAGTGATGAGTCACAACCTGCCATCATATTTTGTAAGATGACACCAATAACCATTGGGGAAAAGGGGAGTCTCTTATTACCCTTCAGTCTGTGTAAACATAAGGTATTGTCTTTTTTACTTGATGTTTCTATTTTCCAAGTCTTTGTTTATAATTATTTTATAACAAACCTGAAAGTGTTTTCCTAGTGGCACTTCTTTACCTGTCTTTATTCTTTCATTGAAGGAAATAATGCTTTTGGTCTAATGTAGACTAAGAAACTAGGGATGTGCCCGTACCTTTTAACCACCTGTAAAAATGTCAGTGAATGTTCACAAAGTGGCCTATTAGAACTTTTGCACCGACCTGCAGTTTTTGACATGAGCAGCATTTTGAGACTGAGAGCAGAGTTGACGAATGACTTTAGTAGTTGCTTACCAAAAGATCTTGGTTGCACAGAAGTAGGTTGGAATCAGTATGTTCAGACAGTCAGTTTGCTGTCACTTACGTGACGCTGAGCTTCAAAAGGCTTCAAGACTAACTAGACATCCTGTGACTCAAGGCTCTCAGTCAGTCACTTGTTTTGACCCAAATAACTGAGCAGCATGTGGCTACTTTTTATGAAGTTTGTACATGACTGACAGAGTCTCACCCCTGGTGTTGACTTCCTGTTCTAGATCATTGCATTGTCAATCCCTGTTGTCTTTTTCTGAAGCCCAAATGGCATTCTATGTAGTGCACTACTAATGATATAATTCCATTTTGGACACTCACACTTTGTATTTCCTGCTGTTCTAGCTATCCTTTGTTTACTTTTGTGCTTCCAATTCTTTCCTATTAAATGTAATGATTCAAAAGCCTGGTCTGTACTGTCATTTCCCACCTTCTCTGAATTGATGAAACAATTTTTGGGGCATTCTTGCTTTACTAATTGAAAGTGGGAATTTGAGGTGAGTGTGTGCTTATGCACATGCTCAATGGGAAGTCTTAACTCCCACATGATTGTGTTAATGGCTGGACTAGCTACAATGATCCATACTGAGTGGTATTATGTCAAATCGACTCCATTCGCTAAGGTCAGTAGTAAATGTCAACTTGGGTAACAAGGAGTTTCCGCATGTGTAATTTAGATTTAGAGGGTCATTCAATCTATTTACCACTAGGAACTAAGAGCATGTGAATATGACCTTACATGGCATTATGCCAGTCAACAACTGGTCTTTTCAGATTAAAGAAAATAAGAAAAGACAGAAAATGCTTTTCTGGAATATAAAAATGTAGAAGTTCTGTTTCAGTTGATGATTGGAGCAGCTTTATTAGTTTTGCAGCACTGATACATTGCAAGATCTTCTTGGAATGAAAGGGAGGGGGGTGTCTGGTACAGAAACAAACATTCTTTGGCCCGTAAACCTGCTCACAAATACCATCCAGCTACTGTGACCATGTGTGCATTTACAAAAATACATTGTTAAGCTATAATATATTAAAATAATGACTCAGTTACTGTGTAGAGTGCATTCAGGTTTGTGTGTATTGGTCCTAAAACCCAACTTCGCTCTTGTACATTCTCCAGGGAGTCTACTGGGTGCGACTGGCTTGTCTAGTAACATAAGTAATACCCACAACAGGGGCCTGGCCTGAAATGCACAATCTGAATTGACAATGCAAATTAAGTCAGGGTTACCTTTCCTCACAGTCTCATTTCCTGTCTTTCACTGCATTTTAACCATTTGTCACTTCATCCTCCTGGAAGTAAGGATGTTCTAGAGCATTCAGGGCAGAGATTCTTCTTAGAGGGTCAAATGTGAGCATTTCCTGTGGGAACAAATAATGCTTAGGTTTAGAAATGTGAATCAAGACCGGATCACACTGATAACCCTTGCTTGTATCAATCTTGCGCTGTGAGGATGTTTTTGTATATTTCTTTTAATTTGAACACACAGATTAATATTTATTTCAACACTTGACAGGAAGGTAACCCAGTTTTAGAAATAACCAATACAGGTTATACTGTGAAGGGTCCTGGTATACATAATAATGTGTGGTCAAAAGAGCTATCTGAAGCCCTTTGAAAAAATAGTGATCCCCATTAGTCTGGAAAGGGTTCCCAAAGCCATTTCCATGTAATTAAGTGAATCATTAAATCCATTGTTCGACAGAATCTACAAATGGAGATTATTCCAGATCACTAGCCATTCAAGTTAGGCTCTCGCCAAATTCACCCCAAGAGCAGACAGGAAAATGCTCAAAGAAGGCTCTTGCCATAATCAATGCCTAAGAGGCACAGACCTGGTCTACAGGGGAGGTTAGAAAGAATTTGCTCACAAAAAATGTCAACAATGGTGCTCACATGTCTGGCAAAAACACAACTCTAACCATTGACCAGTGGACTCCCTAACCATAAAGCATGGTGGCCAGGGCATTATAGTTTAGACTGCCTCTGGCCCTGAACAATTTGACATAATTGAGCTAACCATAAATTCCACATTGGAGCCAAACACAAAATAGATATTGCAACAGGACACTGATCCAAAACAGTGTAACAAAATCAGCACGGGGGAAAAAAGTCAACTTAAATTTTTTTTCATTTCAACCCTCTGATCAGACACCGATTTAGATCTGGGACACAAGATGGGGGTAATTAATGATTAGGTAGAACAGAAAAACATCAGGCTCTGAACCTCGTAGGTTAAGAGTTGAATACCCTGGTCTAGATTAAAATCCTCTAAAATGCTGTGGAAGCATGTGGAACATGCAGTTTGGTAAGCAACTTCTACTAGCAAATAAAGCTAGAAGTGTACCTAGTTTTTGTGGCAATGAAATGGCATTTCCATAGATGTTTTTAATAATTGAAACATATATATTTTTTCAAATAAATTTCTTTATAGGCCAATAATTGAGATATTTGAAAAATATATATCCATTTGTCTAAGTATTTCAAAGAACCTTTCAGGGAACCTCCCCGCAGCAAGTAATACCATTATTTCATTAATTATAGTTTTGACCAACATTGGGTAAATATACTGAACAAAAATATAACAGTGCAACAATTTTTAGAGATTTTACTAAATTTCTGCCCAGTGCAGTGAAATCAGGGAATAATCTGTGTAAAGCACACTTCTCCAGTGTGCCAGTGGCCACTGAAGATGAACCTTTCCCCAATGAAGTTGGTTTTGCAAACCACTAGTTTTATCAGCTATATCCGAATGGCTGGTCTCAGATGATTCTACAGGTGACATGGGCTTGTGTAGCTACATGTGGTCTGTCTTTGTGAGGTTGGTCAGTTGTACTGCCAAAGTCTCTTAATGAGGTTGGAGGCTGCTTATGTTCAAATTAATGTCAAATTCTCCACCCAAAACTTTTTTCCATCAAAAACCTGAGACAACTGTGGCATTGTGCGGTGAGAAAACTGCACATTTTAGAGTGGCCTTTTATTGTCCCCAAGACATGGTACACCTGTAATGATCACACTGTCTAATCATATTGATTTGGCAAAGGAGAAATGCTCACACATTAAATAAACTTTGTGCATGTGGATAATTTCTGGGATTTTACCAGATGTGACTATTTCAGCTCAGAAAACATGGGACCAACATTTTACATTGCGGTTATATTTTTGTTCAGTGTAAATACCAGGATTCACACTAAGTATATCCTGGAAAAATATTAACAGTTGTATGATTATGTATTTCAATCAACATAAATACCCCCACCCACAGCTGATAAGAAAACCATGAGTCTCACCAGCAGCAACTCTGCCCCCAGGTCATTAATCTCAGGAACGTAGTCTGTGATTGGGCGGGGACTGATAGGACTGAAGTTGTGTCGTAAAAGGGTGACATCAGCAGGCCACTCCTCCTCAGGTGGCAGGCCAATCACACTGTGGAATGGCAGACAGAAGCAGCAAGCATGTCAGTCAGTCTAGCTTTTTTTTTTTAAACAAAACTAGATTGATTCAAAGCGACAAGAAGACAGTGACCAAACGTCCCTGGTCAAAAGGAGTGCACCGTATGTGGAATATGGTACAGTTTGAGTTACACCAACAAATTCCTGCCCATACTCACTTGAATATCTTTCCCAGCTGGTCCACTTCAAAGTCTCCACAGAACAACGGTCTACATGAAAAAGTTTGAATGTCAGTTAATTTGCTGTCGGTCAACTTGAAACAAGGATTAACACCTGTCTCAGTCCTCAAATGGTCCCATTTTATTGTTCAACCTTTGATTTATGGCCATGCCTGTTAAAGATTACAACAGCCTGACCTGAGCCCCAAATGTGTACACGGGTGTGGCCTGGTTATTAGTGTGGAGCCATAATGATAAGAGAAGAATCTCAGCACTGCTTTATCTAAATGCCACAGTAGTAGGCTGAACTTCCATTTGACCACATGGTGGCAGCATAATTAAAAGAATAAGAGCTCTGTCACTACAGCCAGAAAAAATTTAAAAAAAACTTAGTTCGTCTTACTCCTTGTTACCAAGGTGGTAACTTGCTGGGTAGAATATAATCTATTAATCCAATTGACATCCGATTAACATGCATATACTGTACGCTCTAACAGTGAACATGGCCAACTATGCGTCGTTTCTTACTTGCGTCGGAACATCTCAGCGAAGATGCAGCCCGTGCTCCAGATATCCACAGGTGTGGCATAGGTGGACTGAAGCAGTACTTCGGGAGGCCTGTACCAGAGAGTCACCACCTGAGACAGAGAGCAGAGTCCTCATTAAAGGCACTGTTTACAGTAGGAAAACATAATAGTATATATAAGCACTGCTATGAATGTACATAGTACCATTTCAGTCCTCAAATACTGTTTCACTATGTCTATCCTCACCATTAAGTATTCTTAAAAGTAAGGACATGGCCAGTAGTAAAAAATAAACAGCTTTTTTAGGCTCATGAGTTACAATTGGGGTTCGTGTTAGATTTACATTTAGGCAGTAAGATTATGTTTAGGCATAAAGGTTGGATTACTGAGGTTAAGATTAGGTTAAAGCTAGGGATAATGGGGAAGAACTTCTCTCGTCTTCTCAAGGACAGAAAAACCAACATGTTTCTTCCTACCACAGGAGTGAGAGCCATGTGGCAGCTGTAGATCCTTGCCAGTCCAAAGTCGGCCAGCTTCACCTGACCACGGCTGGTGACCAGGATGTTCTCTGGCTTCAGGTCCCGGTGCACCACGCGGTTCGAGTGAAGGAACGCCAGGCCGCACAGCAACTGACGCATCAGGTCCTAACACACGCGAACAAACGCGGGTGACACTTATAACCTGTGCTCAGTCAATTCAGTTTTCATCCAACACATCCAGACAGATATAAAGTGACCTATAAAGAGCATACAAATGGTTTATAGTGATCTGGTTCCATTTCAGTACCTGGTCCTGTACCCTAGTCCCTAACGGTTTGAAAAGACTCCTTAGTAAAAGCAATTTGGCTGAAGCTCTTCTGCTTCAGCTATTGGAAGGTTAGTGTTGCCGTTGCCTATCCAAGCCGTTGGATCAAACACTGGAGGTGTGTAGTCAAAGAGCCGGATGGCAGTCTTCATCAACAGTCAAAGTAGAAGATTATATCATGTTATTTAACATTGGTTGACGGGGGACCTTACACTTTTACAGCAGGGCTATTCTCTAGTCCTGGAGTGCTGTAACTGTTTGTGCTTTCATTCTCTACTGCAGATAAGGGACTGCCTGAAAACCTGGGACACCAGGTGAGGGCAAGTAATTAGCAGGTAAAAACATGTGTTTTGGCCCTCCAAAACCAGATTTCAAAATAGCCCTGCTTTATGGAGACCTGAGGGGGCATCTTACACGAATACGACTGGGTGGCAGTCCTGGGGCAGGGGCCTTCTCTAGGTAGGTCTTCAGGTCCTGGTCAACATGCTCAAACACCAGGGTGACTTTAGTCTCCTGATCCGTCCTGAAGGTGGCGCACACGTCCATGAGTCTGGTGTACACACAAACACTTTCATGAATGACAAAAAAAACATTTTTCCTGAAACTTTAACCATAATACCTAACCCTTAATCTCAACCTAACTTTTATGCCTAAACATAACCTTAACTCCAAACACTAACCTGAAATGTAACGCATAAGCCTACAAAAACATTTAGAAAAGCTAGGACGTTTTGTAATGTCAAGACATTTTGGGGAGTTTTTGTCCAGAAAAGGTAAGGAAACCAGTAGACAAAATGTGAGTGACATGCACACATTCACAATCATCCCATTAGAGTGCTGGGTTCCACAACAACAGTAAGCGAGAGAACACAAAATGTATGTTTGGTTCCACAGTTCAACTAACATTACTACAGCTGCGATAATGTCAGCTTTTGTGTATCAATTAGAAAGTTAAATTCAACATGTCGGAGCTGCAGATCTCTCTTAATACAGTCAAACAAGTTCATAGTCATTCATCTTTATCTCAGTAAGAGACAAGTCAGTCGCTTGGTAATAAGCATAACAAAGGTGGACTATTATAGACATAACATTCAGTCTTTTAGCATTCCAAAGTTCTGAGGCTGTGGGTGTAGGGTACCAAGCTAGATATACCCTGGCTTTTTTATTAGCTATCTTCACATTCCAGCTCATGATTTACCCATACTACTAGGCTAGATATTACTCATTTGCCTGCCGCTAACTCTAGCTAATTCTATAATGTGTGACAAATTGTTCAGATTCAAAAGCTGTGGGGTGAAAC
>JACXGI010003177.1:0-37004 GCA_016801175.1 Esox masquinongy | reverse complement strand
TCTTGTTTGCCTTTATACTGTATGTAAAAAAATAAAGTGAAGCACCCATTCCGTTTACCTTTGTAATATTAATTCTGTGGAATAGAAGTCACTAATGGTCTGCTCTCTTCAATTCAAACCACATTTTCAATGGGATTCAAGTCTAGAGATTGAGATGACAACTGCACAATGTTGATTTTATGGTCAATTAACCATTCTGAGGATTTCGGTGTGTGCTTGGGGCCAATGTATTGATAGAAGATCCTCTTGCGGACAGTAAGTTCTATTGGACAAATTCGGATATTCACATATTCGCTTCTGTTTAACTAAAGCCATTTGCTTGGCAGAATGAATACACCCCAGATGTGCACTTATGTGCCTCACATAATGGGGCCATATCTGTAGCTTGGCACTCATCTCCTACTCTGGGGTAATGAAATGGACTGTCACTAGACTGTACCAAGAGCAATGGGCAACATAGGCAAATTCATTCACAGCTTACAATATATGTACTGAAATAGAGGAGAAAAGGACATCTGTAACTTGGCTCAAGCGCTTTAAAAAAAGAAATCCCTAAAACAATGTCATCTCAGATTTACTAAGACAGCATACCACACAGTTTAGGCACAGCTGTTTCTTTATCTATTCTTTATGCATTATGTCACATGACAGGCACTTTCTAGAGAGGGCAGCCAATTGTTGAGACCAACTTCTTTGGTACTTCCAGGAGGGTATCCCTCAGGTGTTTTGGATGCTGTATGCCCAAGCTGTGATGCAGGGGTATCATAGGTGGTACATGTTATTTTAAAGTCAATGGAGGCTTTAAGGAAATTGGTGTGCCGTGGCTTTTGCCTCTCTCAAAGGTGATTTTAGAGCAGAAATTAGCATCCAATGAAGCCCCATCGGTTTCTGATGGCCTCCATGACAACATCAAGTATCTATTAGGAAGACATGTATAGGTTTTAAGACGATTAAGGGTATTCTGGCTTTCCAGAGTTCATGTAATTCTATTAATTTATCTGAGCTACAATGGAATGTAGCCTTGTGCAAGCGCAATCAGAAACTCCATGTTTAACTACTTTAGGAAGGCACTATTATCAGGTGGAAAGAAATAAACTCTTACCACAACAATTTGCTGGGTGAAAGTGAGACCTTGTGGTGGTCAGTTCTGGTGTGACACTGTATAGCTAGATCTACACAGAAGACAGCATGGGATATTAACTCATTTGAAAAATATAGTTACTTCCTGGTCTGAGAATATCTGACATCACTGATTTGAGTGGACTATAACTTCATATATACAAAGTTCAGAGAGTACACGCGTTCTTACTTGACAACGTTGGGATGGTCAAACTGCTCGAGTCTCTTCAGTAGGGCCACCTCCCGGACTGCGGAGATGGGGAGGCCATCTTGGTCCGTCTGGACACGAACGCTCTTCAGAGCTACAAACTGGCCACTCTCGACATGCCGAGCCTTGTACACCGTCCCATATGCACCCCCTCCAATCTCTGCCACGGGCTCATACTGCAACCCACATTCCTGGGCCATCACCTGGTTGACATGCAAGTGGAAAGACAGGCAGAGGGAAAGATAGAGGAAGAAAAAGATAGGTACAGTATGACTACATGGTGAAGCTACAGTAAGACATTGTCCTCTCTTATCCGCTCACTGACCAGCGGGCTCTGCAACCGCCCTGACCAGCGGGCCCTGCAACCGCCCTGACCAGTGGGCTCTGCAACCGCCCTGACCAGCGAGCTCTGCAACCGCCCTGACCAGCGAGCTCTGCAACCGCCCTGACCAGCGGGCTCTGCAACCGCCCTGACCAGTGGGCTCTGCATCCGCCCTGACCAGTGGGCTCTGCATGTCTTCTATCTAGCTCATTACCCTGTCTGCCCCTCCCACGCCCTTTCACCTTCCAGAGCACTGGAACTCATTAGTTGGGGTCATCTCTGCATTCCAAAGCAGAAAAAGCCGTATTGGAAAGTGTGTGTGTGTATGGGTTGGAATCTGACCTGATATTCAATGAGAAAAGAGTTCAGTCAACAAGACATTCCTGTGGTCAACCACACAGCACAGGCTCCCTGCAGATGCATGTGGGAGAGAGAGAAGAATACATAACTCTAAGATATTGGGTGGTGGGCCGATGCTGAAACACTGAAGATCGATTTACTAGTGATCTGCAGTTGAACAATTCATTCTTCTTTAATGTACATTCAGTTAACTGTGTCTTTCAATCAGGTGAATCACTACTCACACAGATTTTGGTTACCTTTGAAATTGTGAGTTGCCCTGAATAATTAGCATTTCAAAAATACCTGTGCAAGAACACTTATTCTCTTCCTTTAAATTTTTATTACATTTCTAAAACAATTAAGCTAGATTAAATTCACAAAACATGACCATTCACCTATACATAACGTTTTAAATGGCTTTCACTAGTCTTACATGTTAATAGGCAACGAGGATAAATTAGTTCCTTAAATATAACAGTTACCCTCACCAAATGTATAACTTTATATTTTCACTTCAGTCCAAGAAAAGATTAATTAAGTCTATAACAGAGGTCATTAACCCACAGCCCCTTGACCTTCTTCAGATCCCTGGCTACTTGAACAAAAAAAAAAAAAATCAATAAAATGCTATGAAAATCTATAGTTAAAGAAAGTAACTAGGGCTGTAACAACTTATCCACAATGTTGATAAGGCCAATAATTAGTTGGCAACAAAAAAGCTGACATTATCGATTAGTTGGATCCATTTGGGTAGGAGCAAAAAAAATGTAAAAAAGAATTAGGTTGTATCGACTCCAGTTGGAAGACATCTACAACTCAGTTCATCTGCAGTTCACTTTAAAGCCTTAAAACAAAACCAGTTTGCAGAACAACACGCCAGCACGGCAGCAATAGAGGAAGCAAACACTGTAGTGTGTCATGACGACAGAGGTTGCCGAGGGCTCAGAATGATACATAAGTCTCAAACAAGTGAGATCATTTTACTTTGGTTTTATGGCATGTGTTTTTGTTGTTTTTTGCTCTTGATCAAGGCAACAAGTACAATAACTGCTATGTTAGGCTACTATACAAAACACATATCCCCTCTGTGTGTAGAGCTGTAAGCATTTCATCCAACACTGAATCACACCTTTGCTTTTTGTGGGATTGTGCCGTTATGTTCAGCCTAAAATGTGGTTAAGAATGGGTTTTAGGTGGGGATCTGCAAACATTAGCTTTTCTGATGGATGGTTGGCCACAACCAAATACGTTTGTCTTTATTAAATGATTCCCAAATTCAACTAAATGCATAAGGTAGGGAACTTGAATAATATGCAAAGGCATAAAGTAGGCATAATGTCTAAAGATGTTTGTCCACAAACACTAATCAGGAGGGATATGTAATGTATTTATGCACAGCATGGAAGCTGTTAATTCCGCTATTATAATATGATTTAGTCGAAACACGACTGGCAATGACATTAATGGTTACCTTAGGCTAGCAAAAACATTAAATCATAATCATAACTTAACATGCTACAAGCAAAATTAACAGATGTATTTGCGCACACAGCCTCATGTGACCAGCTGGAGAACAGGGTCAGAGTGGGGGCACTCCAGGTCGTCTCATAGATATTGACATTTGACAATTTGGTACAGCGCACAGTGTTCTAATCCTAGTTAGGTAGGATTCATGGACAAATGGTGAGTAAACATGTTTCACGACATGAATGTGAAGGCTACTCTCATTGTGACTATGAAAAATGTTGGCATCTTCTACTCTTGCACATTCTCAGAAAATATGCTGTGCTTCGAAACAACTAAATTAGCCAAACACCATAACTAGGTAACCACTCAGAACTCACATAGATATCCCTCTGGATGAAGGCAGCCAATGGCCTGCTTCAATTGAAGATGTTAACACATCTTGCGTAAAAGAACTTTGTTGGTTTGTGATGAAGCTCAAACATCTTTTCGGATGTCTCCACAATGTTCCCACACCGTTCCTATAATGAACATAATGGCACATTCTGAGAACCTTTAAAGAACAAATAGTCCAGGGAATGTTCTTGTAACATTAGGTGAATGTTTTGTGCACCCTATAGAGAAGGAAATTTGCCCTGTAAAGAAAATATAGTTTTAGTTTAGCTAAAACTGTATAAATACTGGACATTTTAAGACATTAGCCACCTTCCCCAATCAACTAGCAAATTGTTTGGATTCAAATATCAGCCTAGATGGAGGATGACAAAAAAGTCGGAAGTATGATGAAGGGATAGAAAGCAAGC
The DNA here is from genome assembly GCA_016801175.1 of Esox masquinongy. Classification (NCBI taxonomy): domain Eukaryota; kingdom Metazoa; phylum Chordata; class Actinopteri; order Esociformes; family Esocidae; genus Esox; species Esox masquinongy. The sequence goes on along the minus strand of JACXGI010003177.1, from coordinate 32,746 downwards.
AGTACAATATGCACACCGGAGTTGGACAATAATATCACTTGCCTGTTCTGCATGCTCACCCTCAGGCAATTCATGTCAGCCAATCAAAGCTTTGTGCACCCTCCCCAAGAATAACAGAATGGTTTTCAGTGGAATTAATGTATGGAGTAAAATAAAAGCTAATTGATTTCAAATCCAAATCTCTTGGGTGTAGAGCAATAAGAAAAAAAATACTGTCCTTAATTTCCATCTGACACCCACAATACCCTCTCAATATAAAATTCAACTGGGATCCAAGGTTGACCATATATGATTTGAAATATGCCAAAGATGAGGTATAATCAGATAAATTAAATTCAGATATGAACAGACCCCAATTTATCCAAAAGACAGAAAATGCTTGCTTTATTGCCAGAGAAGCCCGACAATTTTTTTTACTTATCCGGCAATTAAGATCTTAACATCTCAATATTGTAAAAAGATTATCTGGTGTAGCTTTTTTCATTAAAATTTTTTACATCGTGACCCTATCTTGACATAAATGGAGCTACTCCACCTTGAGCAACTTTCTCTTCGCAATTGTGGTAATTGTGACAAGAAGGGGAACTATCACCTTCTGTTAAAGATAGCATCGTTACAAGATCGGCTTCAGACACAATGATCAGGCAAGGTCTATTTTAATGTTGAAAAAAAGAAAACAATCTGTGCCACCAGGCAGTAAAACCACACCCTCGCACATGTTCATTGGTCAACAGTGGCCAGAATTAACAGAAATGATAGTATTAGAGTAAATGCTCCAGAACAGCCCCACAGCTGGACAACTTTGTCTGGGTTACTAGAAAGACATGCCGTCAGCCTGCTCAACATAAGTAGCCTTTAGAGCCAACAGAAACATTCAACCGGTTTTCAAAACTAAACGAGTCAGAATTAGAGCCCGAGTCATTTTTTGAATCAAGGCTGAGCAGTAAAACAGCCTAGTCATTGTCAAATCTATCGCTTGCAATATTTGATTGAAAAATTTGTTGTCGATCATACATTGTTTACCAGGGGGCAGGGCTACAGAGACGAATCTGGGGTGGTGCCTGAAAAGTCTAAAAGTGGCCACTACAGAATGTTTAGAGATATTGATATCCATAGGCACAAACAACGTTAGAATAAACAATCAGAGGTAACAAAGCAGAACATTGCTTCAGCTTGTAAACTAGGTACAAAGATGTGTCAGCTTCGAGTAATTGTCTCTGGCACCATCTCAGTAAGGGGAAATGATGAGACCTATAGCAGACATATACAACTAAATCACTGGCTGAAAATGGTGTTCTGCCAATCACAGGAGACAGTTTGTAGATGGCTGTCATTCTGGGACTCACCCACCAAAAGAGCTAAGCATGCTAAAGATTGACAGACTCCATCCTACCTGGAGAGGTGGTCTTCTATTACCCAGAAATTTAAATCTTGTAGACCCACGGGATAGCGTGCATGTCAGTCGGCAGGCATTTAGCCAGCCTACTAACTTAGTTGAGTCTAACACTAGCATAGGCAGAACAGATAGCCTAGTTTTCTCCATTGAGTCTGTGACTAGATCTGGGTCAAGTAAAGTTAAACAAGGTGGTGTTCACCATAGTAATCTTACCAGAATAAAGCCATCCATTTCAGTCATAAACAAAAATACACTGTAATAATACCCTGAACCTCAGAATGGGATTACTTGAATTTAGATCCCTTGCTTCAAAGTCAATGAATTAATCACCGATCATAAACTGGATATGTTGAGACTGTGTGAAACCTGGTTTAAATCAGATGAATTTCCTGCCCTAAATGAAGCCCCCTGGTTACCCAGGTGACTATATCCCCAGTGCTTCCCGCAAAGGAGGAGGTGCTGCTAATATTTACAATACCAAATATCAATTTACACCCAAACAAATGACAGGGTTTCTATCTCTTGATGTTTTAGTCATGAAAGCTATGTAGCCTACTCAATCCCTTTTCATAGCTACCATTTACAAGCACCCTGGGCCATGTTACAGCGTTCCTCAATGAGTTCCCAGAAATACTTATTGGACCTTGTAGTCATGGCAGATAATACTGTAATTTTTGGCTACTTCAATATGAACATGGAGAAGTACAGTGACCCTCTCCAAAAGGTTTTGAGGCATAATTGACTCAGTGGGTTTTCAAACATGTTTTGGGACCTACTAATTGCCACAATCATACCTTGGATTTAGTTATGTCCCGTGGAATAGACATTTCAGATCTAACCATTTTTCCTCATAATCCTAGGATATCAGACCACCATTTACAGGACTAAAACAGGGTGGGGGCCTGGAAAGACTGGTTAGGGGGGGGTAGTAGCTATGAGGACTGTCCTCTAGCCCAGGGGAGGTCACCTCCTAGTTACTATGCCCCCCCCCCCACTTCAGACATAACCAGTGTCTCTAGGCCCCCACCCTGTTTCACTGCCTAGGTTTTACACTGAAATAGACTATGATTAAGTGTAGGCTGGGATTTGGCGCGGAGGTTTGACTGTCCTCTAGCCTAAACCCAGGGGAAAGACACCTCCTAGTTACTACTAGAACCAGTCCCACTTCTTTATAGTAAACCAGTGTCTCTGGGGCCCACCCTGTTTCAGTCTGTCATTTCAGTAGATTTAGTCATAGATAAAGTATATGATTAATCCAACACCTCTCGAGGTCTCTTCCTAAGTTTCACCCTTTTAGGGAGTAAATGTGATTAATTGATTGAACACTGCTTTACTGTACAAATAGCTGTCCCAAGCTCGATGCCACAGAAAGGAGCTTGTTGAAACAACGGTTGAGCTCTGACCAGGAAATGAGAAGCAAACTTGCGGAAAAGATAGATAAATGCTGAAAGAATCTGTCCTGACCCAACTGAAATATTTAGCAAATGTGAATTATACAGGATGTTTATGATATCTATATATACTGTATACCAAGCATGTAGACATTTTCTTTTAATATAATTTCAGATACATATTCACATATTAACCACACAGAACCAAGATCAGTGGCCACCATGGGTGATCGAATTTGGAAACCAACGGTCAACTAGACTGTTATATACGACCCATCCGGATCGGAATTGGATAATTGGATTTTGGGTATATCCGCGAAGACATCTGGTATTAAGTAGACTAGTTTGAATGTCTCGTATTATTTTTAACCAGACAGCATGAAATACATGGGCTATACAAACAGACAACGGTTTGCTAAATTGCCCCATGATTTATTTTTCCGTTACAGATTCAGCCACTTCTAAAATAAAACTAACATTTTAAAAACAGAAACAAAATTAAACATATATTCTTAATTGTTTTTACTGATCAAATTTCTTGTGGAAGCCTGGCTTCCTTTGGCTTCCATGAATACACGCCAGCTCTTAGGCTAGTATTATGTCAGATCAAAAGTGCACATTCAAATGGGTTACATTTTTACCTTGCCTAATTATCATGGATGACTTGGAGTAAGGAAATCAATACAAATGCACCCACTTGCAGGTCCCTGGCTATTTCAGTATTATATACCAAATAGAAAAAAAATCTAATATATTTTTCAGACATTTTGTTAAAAATGAAGTCCAGCTCAAAACCAACTATTTCAAATAGGCTACCAAGCACAGATGTTCCAAAAGCCATATTCATGCAACAGACTCAGAGGGAAGGATGTTTGTTTGGCTAGTTTTAGCTTATCAAGATAGCCGCATTGAACAGGGCATCTGTTCAGCTAAGATGTGAAGCTTCACATGAAATGTAACATTTCAGTCATAGTGCCAAACTAGTGTGTATACCAGCCATTTTTTCCCAGATTTTCTTGTATTCTGATTCACTGCTATTCAGTGTCCTGCATACAGGATAATGCTGGTATTGTGCTTGAATGTACTTATTGTGTGGATCCCTCAACTATACTTTTTTAATGTATCTATTTTATCACTTTTCTAACCACAGGTTACTGGCCCCTTCACAAAAGGCAGCCAACAGTTATGGCTGTGGTCACCTGGTTCAGGTATATATTATCACTAATCGGCCAAGTGACACAAATGTAAATATTTTGTAGGTTTTTATGCAATGATTGAGCAATAAAATATCAATAATATCAAAAATGTGCTCTGAAATCATTATGTTTCAATAGCTAATTTATAAGGAAACAATAATATATGACCAGCAATTGTTAATCTAACTACGTCCATTCAATAGTAAACGACAATTAATTATATGAAGTTGTCCTAGTTATCTTTTTTAAGAAAGGTATATGTAAGCAAAATTCGTTAGTACTACTAAAAATATTGTGCAGAGCTCGTGGCAGCAAGAAAACGAAAGCCTTCCGACACGTGGTGTTCCTCCTGAGTTCTCTTCTTTGTTAATTAATCAGACAACACAAAATGGATAGGCCACGACACTTCATAAATGGAGCTTAACATCGTCTGACGTTGTAAAAACAAGTTCAAACAAGGTTCTATTCTTCTCTTTGGCGTGGCAAAATACATTTTAGAGGCAATAAGAGACCTATACACAGTTATAACTAGAAATTAAGTAATGTTGTGACCCCCAAACTAGCAGGAATACTTTGCTATTTGCGATATTTGGTTTTTAATGGTATTTACATGATGATGTGAACAATAATTGATCTAAATTCGACGTAATAGGCTACTTACCACGTTTCTTGGCGTCTTTAAAGTAAGCAGGCTATGTATACTGCTACATTTAGTGCATTGACGAAATCATGTTTTTCTCTTGGTTCTTGAGTGTCAAACCACATTCGAGGTAAGTCTCGCAGGTTTTACACTAAATTGGCATAAACTGTTGCGGATGTCTTCGATCAAATCATTCGATTTCTCTTCGGCCTTACTTCACTTTTTTCTAAACACTAGCAAATCACTTGGTAAAGTGGAGGCGCTTCCTGTCGTAGGACAAGGCGGAGCCAAAGTCTATTTACCACCAAAATAATAATTACTACTTTTCAACATGTTCTATTTACAACTTTGTTAGCCATCAACTTGTACAGTAAGTTCTGTAGTATGGTACATTTGCCAACTACATGTTGGACGTTTAAAAATGTGGAATATAGTGACACTGCAAGGAAACTAATTATTTATAAGAAATAATATTGAATTACGTGCAAATTGATTTTAAATTATGTAAGTCCAATAATGTGTTTTATTCCACAGACAATTCTTCCTCAAACATTGAAGACGCGCGCAAAGTTCCGTGGCATGCGGCTACCGCGAAACAAACTCCTCCCCGAACTAACTCAGAACGTTCCCGTAACGTTCACATTGGGTTAATCCGAAAAATAACTACAACATAACGTTCAGTACTTCTATAATCTTCATAATTTGTGTATTCTGTCTATACACTGTCATGTAACTTTAGAAGCATAACTTAATATAGGCCTAAGTTAAGAAAGTCATTCTACGAAACTGAAAAGAACATGTAGGGATATTTCATGGAAAATTCTCAGAAAGTTCACAACTATGTGACTAACATTTTAAAGTTTAAAAACTTAACATTGCATGGGAATCGTTTCTGGGAACTTGGCACGACGTTCATGAAACTTTTCACTAACCTAAAAGTAACGTTTTGGAACATTCTTGGAACCAACACCAGTCCGCTGGGACTAGACTTGTCTTTCTGCAATTGGCGGAGAACATACTGTTGCTAGGCTCCTCCACCCCGGTTTATAAAAATTATTAAAACAATACATGCATAAAATAAACATTCATGCTTGAGTATTAAGAATTATTGATTTGATTTAAATGTAACACCTTTTTATATGTATTCAGATCGTTGATAATGTTTGGGAATAAGTCATGCCCTAGCCTAGCCTATAGTAACAAAGTGAATAGTCATATTCATAAAGAAACTGAAATTACCAAGCTTAAGGAGAATATTCCATATTCCCATACAAAACAAAACATAATAGAAAACATTTCTGATGCATTTTAGGTTGTATGTAAAAAGAAATAGATGGATATATCCCAAAGTTTTTTATCTAAATATATTTTGTGCATGGCAAATTTATAAATGTATTTGGAATACATACCTTTGTTTGAAAATATAATATTTGGCAAATGTTTTATATTTCACATGTACTTTATATTTTCCATATGTTGGTTTGCATACTTAAAGATGATTTTAGTGCAAATGTTGCCTATGTGCTGTCTCGGAACCTGGGCATAGAAGAGTTATGTTCTGAGGCACTTCATGTCATTGCCAGAGTATTTTATTACTTAGGGCAGTTAGCTACTAGTCAGTTAAAAGGCCAGCTGACACCCCACACCCTCAAACACAAAGACCTAAATGTATCTTTGTGTCTGTGGAGCCTTATATCTAGGCTTGTATTTCAAGTATCTGAAGTTGGATGTCTCGCAAATGAGATGTGCAGGACATCATAAAATTATTTTACCCATAGTTCTCTGTGAGTTTGTGCTGGAAACAGCATTCTTTTTTATTTTCTCTAAAAGATACATTATTATCCACCCTTTAAAGTAATTAAGTCAATGAACGCCCACTGGAGCTATAAACTTATAAATGTCTAATGTAGAATAAGTTCGTAAATTATGGAAAACAAGGATTATTATCAAGCCTTAGTATCAATCTAAAGGGAAGTTAAGTACCATGTGTAAAAGGGAATATGGAAGGTTATTATGCAATGAAATAAGACTTAATAAAAATGAACAGAGCTACAAACTCATGCATATTTTCTTTTCTTTTTTTACATTGGCTGAATTCCCATTGTCCGAATTCCCATTGTCCAAATGTCCCTTTCACTGGTAGTTGATTTACAGCCTTGTCTGTTTTTTGTTTTCTTACTGTTTATTTTACCAGCTAAGTATGCTAACAGATTCTTATTTGATAATTTCAGAACCATTAGACCTAACTGCCTTGCTCAGGGAAAGAATAACAGGGTTAGGCTAGGGGATTACAACTAGCACCCTTTTTTTACTGGCCAAAAAAATGACTACTAGACTATTATGGGCTCCCTGCACAACCGCTACTGCTCATGCATTTCCGGTTTTGCCGCTCCGTTATTAAAATAATAGTACTCTTTTATTCAAGGTGTTTACATGAGTACCCTAAAATGAACAATGTTAATTATATTTGCAAAATGATTTGCAAGGCTCCAGCTAGCAAGTTGGAGAAAGGATTTAAGATGTGTGTATCGACATACATAAACGATTACGAAGGTATATGACTCTTGTTGAGTGTCCTTTGTGAGTCTTTTGTGAGTAAGCACATCTTGAGTCTGTATAATCCAGAGTCAAATTCCTCGTATGTGTACACATACCTGGCGAATAAAGCTGATTCTGATTCTGAAATGTCGTCCAGTGAAGCTCGTTCGGGGACAGTACAGTAGTCATAATCCAGACTAATGATGAATCTCAAATCGCATAGTACAAGTATGATGGTGAAGTACGTACTGTTTAGTATATAGTAAGTTAGTATGCCAGTATTGGGACCGATTGGGTCATACTACCTTGTCATACTTGTGTCTCAACATTAGATCATTTTGTCACGCATTAACATAACGCCAAGTTTGAATATTTGGCTAGACACCATTAAGCATCATTAAATTGACTAAGGTTTCTTATGAAGTTTAATGGCTTATTAGCCAGTAATAGGTCTACTAGTATCTTACTACTTAATAGTCGTAAGAATTGAGCAATTTCGAGTGAGACTGAAGACGAACTTTACACTGCCAAGGCTATTTCATTTAATTCCACAAAACGTTCTCCTTCATTCGTCAATGACATTGATACAATAACTGTCAATGTAGGTGACGATAACTGACTTTTTTGTCAAGTGAAAAGAGAGAATCGTGGAAACCCCTCCTCTTTTACTGCGCATTTATTGGAATCAGGTGTGCTAAATTACAGTTGGAGAGAAAATCTACAGGACAGTAGATCTCCAGGAACAGGGTTGGGCAGCCCTGACCTAGCTGGTGTTTGGTGAAACGCCTGCTGCATTCTTTAGATTGGACTGTAATATAGTTAAATGTTCCCCTGCGTATTTAAACTAACCACTGCTTCTTCAGCTCAACGTCAAGGGGGAAGCTATTCATACTAATAACCCCATAGAATTTAGTACTGTACTGAATATTTCTTTGTTCAAAAATACGTTGTTAAATATCTTTTTCTGAGTCTCAATCATGTTTATTTATCTAGATAATCTTACGCCGTGAGGCGAATGTATACAACTAACGCGCGCGGGAAACAGGCGAGCAGAATTATTGTAAAAGGGAAGTACGTCACCGCCCTGAGTGCAACCAGCCCATTGCCACCACTGAACACTGGAAGTTTTTCAGGTGAACATCTGAATTAAAATTTACTACTTGCAAGACATGATTGTTTTGACACTATTTCCACAGCTCGTCATTCTCACAAAAGTATTGCCATGGAAAAGACAGGTATCCTGGTGTATCATGCGCAATTACAACTCTGCAACTATGAGAGAATAGCAATGAAAACGTCACTTACACTTCACAGGAATCAGAATAAACTTTACGAAGGGGATGTTGCCTCTCCTGGGCGCATTTGGGGATTCCTCAATTGAATTTTAGGAATTGAGAAGTGGCAGGAATACTGGTGATACTTGATGTAGGTATTTATAACTTAACAATGATTTAAATGTGTGACTGAGCAGCAAAATAGCTAAATCACACAGTACACCAGCAAGGTACAGTAGATTAAAAACCGGGTGGCTCGTACCCTGGACACTGATTAGCTTAAAGTTGTGGTATGAGGCTGAAGATATCATAGGTTTAACAAAACATGTTTATGGAACTAACAGTGTTGGTAACCAGGTTATAATAGCAAGACAACATGTTTTGTGGTGTATTGCCAATATATCACAACTAAGGGCTGGGAGAGTCAGTTGACCTGTGTGAATAGTCATGATTGTGCATACAGTCAATTTAGGTGTGCATTCAGTCAATGTATTTGTAAGTACTGTAAGGCCAGAAAAGGGAAGATCATTACTGGGCACCAAATTCAGGAGCGGGGGGGAGGGGAAGTATTAGTAATAGTGAATTTTATATTTCTGGTATACAAGCTAGACAGCTGAACTTAGAGTTCTCTCTGTACTTTGAAAATGCTGCCTTTCCAGCACAATCTGTGTGCATTTGGTGTGGGAGATGTGGCTGAGTGCTTAGACAGACTGCTCAGCCAGGGTGCATGTGTGTGTTGTGTGGGTGTGGGTGTGGGAAGCAGCTGACTAAACCAATCTCACTCAGGGTTGGCATAAATACAGGCTGCTCATGGAGTGCTGTTCATTCTAGCTATCAGCTATTGGTTAAAATGGCTGTGCAGTGTGACCCAGCCCAGGTACAAGCCCACAACGGGGCTATGCTGGTTATGTTCAGATCTCCTGGAAGCATACCCTCTAGCTCAGATTACTTTTTTAAATGGTGACAAAGTCGTCAGTGCTCTGTGCGGTGGCGCTGCTTAAACTGATAAGCCCCCGACATTTACACTAATGAAAAAAACAGAGATGTCTTGTCACAAGACATACATCTATCTTGGATACATTTTATGGGGCTGGTGATTGGGAACAATTTGTGAAACTTGGAAATGAGAATTCAACCAACCTTAATATAATTGACATTTCTTCTGTGCCTATTACCATGAAAGAGGTGTACCTATCAAAGATTCTACAACTGTTTTCCAAAATGCAGACTCGCACAAATCTCTGAGGGAAATTAATAAAACAAATGCTAAAGTGGTGGGAAAGTGCCTATGCTTAAAAACACTAAATGTGACATTATCTTCTTGAAGTTAATAGCGGATGGTTTGGGTGTCCTGAATATATAGTAGAGCAGTTTTACATACTACCAGACTGACCTGCCTGCTGAACAGGATAAACAGTGACCATTAGCATGTTAGTCAGAGCCTCCTAGAGGCAATAAATACCAATCCCAAAACATCACTGAGCCTCCACCATGTTTGATTGTGGGGAAGATGTTTTTTTCTTTGGAAGTTACATATTGTTTTCTGTAAACCAAGAGATTGTGTACTTCACCAAAAAGCTCTAATTTAGTCTCATCTGTCCCCAGGAGATTGAGGCACATTCAGGTGTGTTTTAGCAAATTGCAGTCAGGCTTACTTTGCAGTGGGGTGCTCTTGTGTCTCTTACATTATAATCCTTTTCCACTGAGTAAGCAACAGATGGTGTGAGCTGAAACTGTCATAGATTGTGTCTGAAGTTCAGATTGAGTCTGTGTGGCAGTTGATCGAGGCACTTTCTCCACCACTTGAACAATCTTCCATCAAGGTGTCTCTTGCAGCCACAACCAGGGAGACTGACTGCAGTGGCATGGGCTATAAACATGCTGATAATATCGCATATTGTGGAAACCAGAGCGTCAAGGTCTCTGGAGATGGACTTGTAGCATTGAGAATGGGGCTAATAACTTTGGCCACAACTGTACAGGGCTGGTTTTGGGGTGGGGCAGACAGTATATTTTATTTAACTATTTATTTCCTTTTAGTTTGGGAGGGCATTGTTCTTGTGGTTTTGTAAAGCAGGTGGTGGGCTACGCTAGCTCTTGACTTGAGCACCTCTGCCACACATGTGGGTAGCTATTAGCTTGCTGCTTGCTGTGTGTGTCTACTTTTGTATCTACAGAACATGGACATCACATAAGGAAGATTAACCAATTTTTGTTCGAAAAGCCAGGTAGCACCTCTGCTGCTGTTTCATTGGAGTGTTTGGAGGCAGTCAGGGAAAGGGTACAGTTCACTCCATAAGTGTTGGGACACTAAACTCAAAATTGCTATACAGCTGCACAGCTTCAAGACCACATTTCCAGCAAAAAACAACCCTGATATAATTGTTTTCTGATTTGCATGAATTTCAGACATAGCAAGATGCATAAAGTGGTCTCCACCCAGGCAGCAGGCATTCAGGTTGCACAAATATAGCTAGATTATTTTTTTGTATTATTTTGATTATTATTTGATTGACAGTTCTAGTTGCTTAGTGATGGACTTGCCTCAAATCAAGGAAATGCCAGTTCAGTGTACTGTGTCTGAACAGGGCAGATAAAACATGTCCTGGGCCATTTTAAATTACTGTTTTGCACTCACTGCCACAGTGACATGCAGGTCATTATATTATAAATGTTATTCCTGGCAAATCACAGGCAAGCCTTTAGATTTAAGACAATCTGAGTTGGTTTGCAGTAGCCCATACTGTTGTACAGTAAACATTGTGAAGTTAAATTCAATGTGCTGTAATAAGTAGAGGGGACAGATTTTGCCCAGAAATAAGCGTATTTTATATCACGACCAGGGGGTCCTGATATTCAAGGAGAAATCTTGACCTGATCAGGCTTTCAGGTACTGAACCAAGTGATACTATGACAAATTCAATTAATGTTGCAAAATCCATCCGGCTGCAGAAATTCTCCAGTGATGTGGATCTTTCAGCTGTGTGTAAACATGTACAGAGGTATAAGGAAGCATTTCCTGAGTTGCAAACACTTTGTGTGCCTGACTTAGATATTGAGGTATAATCCAGCATCTTGAGAAAGTTCATTCTTTCTCTACATTGTCACAGGTCGTAATCCCCTCCCGTAGAACTATGCTACAATGTTAGAACAAAGAACTGGTGATTTTGGCCCATGAGAAGACAATAACAAATGGCCTTGATAAGATTGATAACGTGAGATGGTTGCTGCTTTTGCTACGTTTCATGATGGCCAAAAAGAAACAGAATAATGTGCTGTGAGTCTGTTGTGGCTTTTTAAAACAGGTTTTCTTTTTTGTTGTCCATACAGTTTGCCATGCAGTATACAAAAAGATGAGGGTGAAAGGGATTCATTGGCTAATGAAGCCTAAAACTATCAGCCCCTTTTGAGTTTCAAGGAAAATACTGTTTTAGAGCTTGGCACATCGATAGTAAGTTCATAAAGTGTACTGTTTAACAGCAATGATGACATGTGGAGAGTTGCAGTGTGAAGATGAGGATTCAATGACCCATTTTAAAACTGCAGGCATGATGGTTTGATTGCAATCAAAGACAGTATAACTATCATAGGCTAGGTTGGACATTCGTCCAGGATACCAGGGTAGCATTCTACTCTATCAAATTGGTTTTAGTATGTTTTCTTCAGTTTACTGCGGTGGGACATAATGCCTGTGAAGGAGAGTGTTTTTATTAGTTTGTAATGTCACCTTTAGTCACTCAGGCCCAGGCAGCACTTTGCTGACAAAATTAGTAGGTTTGGTTTTAATGACGTTCATTTCAGCACCATGAACAGCGCCCATAAACCAGAGGGGCCCCAGCTGGACATGAAGTCTGTAAAAGGACTTGGCGAAGGTAAATGCAAGAGGAAGTGAAAATGCCCTGAAATAAATATCTGATGGATAATTGTTTGATTCCCTTAACAGATCTGTTTCTGCACGACACAGTGACCATGGAAATATTTATCCTTTCAATGCATTCTTTTTCTAAAGCAATTGAAAAGTATTTCTAGATTTTAGCTTTAATTACTACACATATGAGTAATAAAGATGTCCTTTATTATTTTAAACCTCCATTTTTGGGCTGATGGTGTAATATGTGGTTTATGTGCATAGTAATCTGTGTAATATGTTGTTTATGTGCATATATCTGTAAGCAGGATTACTATCATATATCAGATAAGTTTGGAAGCAAATGTCTTTGATGATCTGGAGCATGTATCTGCACATATATGACATACTGCACAATTTCCAGGGATCCATTTTGGCTTGACAGTGCCACTCTTACAACCGCAAGCCTATACCTTTACCCAGAATATTAACTTTTAAAAGTGACATTTTCAGTGGGTAACTACTTCTCGTAATGGCTGAAATGTTTCTGCCTTACAGAGAGATTTTCAATAACGATTATTTCTGTAAATGTATTATTTTGTTTGAATCTTGCTTAGTAGACCTACATATGCATTGCACATGGGTTTTTCAATCCATAGGTTTCTGAGTGTGGAGTCGACAGAGATCATTGGCCCCTTAGAAAGTTCCACCTGTGGTGCCAGATAGCACTTGCAGTGCAGAGGCTTTACCCTTTCCCGTGATATATCTGACTAATGTTTTCATCTGATTATGATTCAACTCTAATCGTGTTATGGCATGATTTATCTATGCAGTATTTTGTTCCTACTGCAGCTTGGCCATGTTCTGAAAAAACGTGCTTAACATTTTCTTAGTGGCTAGACTTAATGAAAGCCTGATTTCTGTATAGATTAAAGATGACTAGACCAGCTTGACAAGATTTGAATGAAATATATACAGTGCCCTCCACTAATTTTGGCACCCTCAGTAAACATGAGCAAAACGGACTGTGAAAAATATTTATTTAAATGTTTATTTTTTATCCTCTTGATCTCTAATTCAAAATATTCACAAAAATCCAACCTTTAAAGTAAAACAATTAAAAGACAAAAAATAATTCTTATCATAAGGGAAATATTTCTCTCAAATATATATGGGCCCAAATTATTGGCACCCCTTCTTTTAACACTTTGTGTAACCTCCCTTTGCCAAGATTACAGCTCTGAGTGTTCTCCTATAAAACATAGTGAGGTTGGAGAACACAAGGGATCTCAGACTATTCTTCCATACAGAATCTCCCTAGATCCTTCAGAATCCGAGGCCCAACCTTGTGGACTCTCCTCTTCAACCCATCCCACAGGTTTTCTATGGGGATTAGATCAGTGGACTGGGATGGCCAGGGCAAAATCTTGATTCTGCGGTCAGTGAACAATTTTTTTGTTGATTTTGAGGTGTGCTTTGGATCATTGTCGTGCAGGAAGATCTGACCATGGCCCAGTTTAAGCATTCCTGTCAGAAGCAGTCAGGTTTTGATTAAATATCTGCTGGTGATACTATGTATCCTAACAAGTTTTTCAGGGCCTTTGGAAGACAAAAAGCCCACAACATCCAAGATCCACCACCATACTTCACAGTGGGGATGAGGTACATTTCTTCATGGCTACCTTTCCATCTATGCCAAACCCACATCTGGTGTTTGTTTTTACGAAAAGCTGTATTTCGGTCTCATCTGACCATAGAACCTAGTCCCATTGAAAGTTCCAGTAATGTTTGGCAAAGGCACTTGAGTTCATTGTTTGATGACAGCAAATACTTTTTTTATGGCAACCCTCCCAAATGATTTGATTATACACCGATCAGCCATAAGATTATGACCACTGACAGGTGAAGTGAATATCACTGATAATCTCGTTATCATGGCACCTATAAGTGGGATATATTAGGCAGCAAATGAACATTCTGTCCTCAAAGTTGATATGTTAGAAGCAGGATAATTGGGTAAGCGTAATGATCTGAGTGACTTTGACAAGGGCCAAATTGTGATGGTTAGATGATTGGGTCAGAGCATCTCCAAAACTGCAGCCCTTGTGGGGTGTTCCCGGTCTGCAGTTGTCAGTACCTATCAAAAGTGGTCCAAGGAAGGAAAAGCGGTGAACCGGCGACAGGGTCATAGGCGGCCAAGGCTCATTGATGCTCATGGGTTTGCGAAGGCTGGCCCATGTGGTCCGATCCAACAGACGAGCTACTGTACCTCAAATTTCTGAAAAAGTTAATGCTGGTACTGATAGAGATGTCAGAACATAGTGCATCGCAATTTGTTGCATATGGGGCTGCGTAGCCGCGGACCAGTCAGGGTGCCCATGCTAACACCGGTCCACTGCCGAAAGCGCCTACAATGGGCACATGAGCATCAAAACTGGACCACGAAGCAATGGAAGAAGATGGCCTGGTCTGATGAATCACGTTTCCTTTTACATCACGTGGATGGCCGGGTGCGTGTGCGATGCTTACCTGGAGAACACATGGCACCAGGATGCACTTTGGGAAGAAGGCAAGCCGGTGGAGGCAGTGTGATGCTTTGGGCAATGTTCTGCTGGGAAACCTTTGGTCCTGCCATTCAGGTGGATGTTACTTTGACACATACCACCGACCGAAGCAGTGTTGCAGACCATGTGCACCCTTTCATGGCAACGGTATTCCCTGATGGCATTGGCCTCTTTCAGCAGGATTATGTGCCCTGCCACAAAACAAAAATGGTTCAGGAATGATTTGAGGAACACAACAACGAGTTCAAGGTGTGTGCTTGGCCTTCAAATTCCCCAGATCTCAATCCAATCAAGCATCTGTGGGATGTGCTGGACAAACAAGTCTGATCCATGGAGGCCCCACCTCGCAATTTACAGGACTTAAAGGTTCTGCTGCTAACGTCTTGGTGCCAAATACCACACCACACTTTCAGAGGTCTAGTGGACTCCATGCCTCGACGGGTCAGGGCTGTTTTGGCGTCAAAAGGGGGACCTACACGATATTAGACAGGTGGTCAAAATGTTATGGCTAATAGGTGTACAGTATAGGTGGCGTCTGATTGTAGCTTTAGAGACTTTCTGACCCCAAGACCCAGCTATCACCTGCAATTCTCCAGCTGTGATCCTTGGAGATTCTTTGGCTACTCGAACCATCCTCCTCACTCTGTGTGGGGTCAATATAGACACACGTTCTCTTCCAGGCCGATTGTTAACATCTCCAGTTGCTTTAAACATCTCAATTATTGCCTTGATTGTGGAAATGGGCATTTTCAACCATTAAGCTATTAATGGGAAAACAGGAAGTCATGGTTTACCATGTTCCTTATCACACAGGTGAACTAAAAAAAACATATAATCTGAATGGGATTATACTTTGGTTCGATTTTACTCATAAGAATTTATAGGGGTGACAAAAATATTTTGGATACTTTTTAAAAATGTATTTCTTTCATATTTATTCTTTTTCAATCATTTTACTTCAATTAAACGTTCGATTTTTGTGAATATTTTGAATGAAAGACCAAGAGGATAAACAGCAAAGATTTTTTTCACAACCCTTTTTGCACATATTTACCAAGGGTGCCAATATTGCTGGAGGGCGCTGTAGGCTATACTCATAAAATGTATAACAATAAGAGAGAGATACCGGTTTGAGAGAATACTTACGCCAGCACAGTGCAGAGTGCAGACTACTAATATCATTTCTTGTGAATTGACATACACGGTTTAGATTTCCCGGGATAGTCTGACTAGCACGTGGCTACAACGTCACATGGAAATCAGCACCTCGGACAGAGGCTTCTGCCAATGCGCAGCGCAACGGTGAAGCTTCTTCCTTCACGGATAAATGGAAGAAGGAAAAATCACAAGACAATTAAGGGACAAAAACAATAAAGATAAAGACATCCAATTTTCGATTAGACTAGCATGCATTTACATGACTGGATCCTCCGTTCTTCCGTCATCCAAATCGATTTCGATGGAGGCACGTCTGTTGCTGTCAGAAGCAAGTATTTCATCGCTATGTAAAATAACGTTTTATTGTTATTGAACGAACGGACATAATTAGTTACTGCTGGAAAACGAACCAGTTATTTGGTCGCCAAGTTTATTTGGCATTGCAATGTAGGCCTAATCGTTTTGCTTTGTTCGCCTTTTCTGGGGTGTTCATCCCTGGCATCTCGGTTCTTCCTGGTGTGTGTTTTGCAGGAATCCTTGCAGGAAGAAGCCAAAACAGCATGGAAATTCAATGGCAAAGAGAAGTGTTTTGCTACATATGTTTGATGTCTTGTCCGATTCTGTTTAAAATGCGAACACGTTGGATAGTAAAGTGTCTCTCGGACTTGTGTGGAGGGGTAACAGTGTGGGACATATTCTCAATCTATCATCCAGAAAAAACACAGTAAGGAAGCAGGGGAAGATAAAAACACGGCGATCGAATGGCTTGCAAGCTTTTAAGGGACAAACAAAAGATAGATTGCCACCTCGTCTAATTTCACCTGGCCTCTTTTGGACGGACTAAACAGATGAAATCATTACCAAAAAATGAATCGATGAAATTACAGATGCCTTAGTGACATCAGTTTTTTTAAATAACATTTTACATTATCTCCTAGCCTCCAACACTCCCTTCCGTCGGTCTCTATCTTGCTCCACTCTCTATTTCACGATAGAATACCACATTTTCGTTCAGAATCGTGGACAGCCCTGGGCAAATGGAAACATTGCCATTGTGCCATGAGGATAAAAAACGTAGCCTGCGTGAGAGCAGTTTGATCATTTTGCTGTATGGTTGTGTTCATCGCACACACTGAAAGCAGTCGTGGATTTTTTTTGTATTGGCATCCGTTGAATCCAGAAAGAAACATTCTCTACTCATCCTTGAAAAAAACTTCCGCATTGGCTACCATAGTCTACACATGGTCACAAAACAAATGGAAAAAGGAGTGATACAATCTATTTACATTGTCACATTTTGATTTCTATTCACCAAGATTTCTGTTCGGCAGCTTTGCTTTTTATATTTAATTTAACCCCATAGCTAGATAAAGTTAATTAAACCCGAAAGGCTTGCACTTCGTGGTAATAAACATTTTACAAAACCAGTTATGTCTCCCAAGTAGTGCAAAAAAATGACCGATTCAACCAAGTCCCTTTACTGATATCTTCTATTTCACTCTAAGTCTTTTGCGTATGTTAGCTAGTTCATGATGTTTAAGTACCGGATCCGTATGTTTTTCAATGAACTAAAAGTGCTGGTTTTGATGCGGTCTGGCTCAAGACAGGGGACTGATTCAGACACAGACCCTGAAAGGCGAACAAGCAGCATGCGGGGACTCGGGGTAGGAGGCTGCGGGTGGCCCCCTTTCGACTGCTCCACCCAGGACGATGAGGAGGAGTACTATGGTACAGACCCCCGGCCAAGGAGTCTGGCTTTTGAGGAGAAGGATCCAAAGCTTCAAACTGGCCTGGACGCTGTGTCACTCACAAGCACCTTGGACAGTGGCATGCGCTCGCCGCAGTGTCGGATCTGCTTCCAGGGCCCCGAACAGGTAGGCTCCGTGGTTCTGAACCATAACCCGGCACTTCGCACATATCACTGAGCACATGTTCAGACTCTTCCCTCTGCCCTGTGTGATTAGGCCTTCTCATTATTTCCAGGGCTATTTTTACAGTAAGCTCAGGTATCACTATAAGGCAAAGGAAACCAGTATGTCTTTCATTGGGTCAAAGATCAAAGTCAACCTTTGTTCCCGAAGGACCCAGTAAAAAAGCATTGTCTCAAAGCAGGCTGTTACAAAGTCCTGCTTAAAAGAATGTTAACTTAAACATTGTTGACATGTTTCTGCATTTTTATGTCTCAGCTTCCACCTGAAAGCTCTACAGTATAGGTTCTTTCCAGTGAGACACGTAAGGAGGATTTTCATTTTAGTGCCTTGGACAACTTCAGTAGATGTTTAGCTTTGCCATTGTGACCCATTAGGGTGCCAAAATGTTTCATGAAACACCTCACACCAGATATGTAATTCTTTCCAATGTGCAACATTTTAACAGTGTTACATACAATACACATCATAGATGGCATTTAGTGCTGTGTCGATGTGAAGCATACAATAATTTTTATTGAGGGACAGTTAGTTCTCTTCTAGATGTTCTTCTAATGATTTGTTGGTACATCGTTCCAATTAATATTTCATACACGTTGTTCCAAACACTATTCCCTGGTTGCTGTTTCATGTCAGTGGTACCAACCACCAAAATGCAAATGAAGACTGATGCTATAGATCAGTGTTTTCTAATGCTGGTCCTGGAGCCCCCAAGGTGCACGTTTTGATTTTAGCCCTGGCATTCACACACCACTTCAGATACATACTAAATACTACAAACCATGTAGAAAACAATTTAACATTGTTGGTTCATACTTTTAAACAAGAAAAAATTCAGAGGTATCATACATATTATGCTAGCTAACTCCTGACTAAACTTGGTCTATAATACTACAGCCCAGGGCACAAGAGGCATCTTTGTCTACTTGTGTTGAGCTTATGAGTTCTGCTCATGAGTTGAGCAGAAGAGCTTTCAATATTAATTTGATTGTTGTGATTGGATTCACTGTCAGCTTGAAACTAACACTACTGTGGCACAGATACGTTCCCAAGAGAATTTCATCTACTGCAAATCTTGTTAGGATTTCATTACAGGCAAAAAGAAAAACACAAATAATGTCTACAGAGTATAAGGGAGTAACAATGACAACAGGACATACAGCAAAGTCAATACAGTAGAAATTACAGTATATACACAGACAGAAAACACTGTATAAATGTAACATGTAACTATTTTCTGCCGCACCTGTCAGATCGATGAATTATGTTGACAAGGAGAAATGCTCACTAACAGGGATGCAAACAAATTTGTGAACATAATTTAAGAGAAATTAGCTCTTTTTTTAAATTTCAACTCATGAAACACAGGGCCAACACTTTACGTCATCACTGTGCTGCATTTTGTTTTTATAATGACATCCAACCAAAATAAATCGACAACATTTAATTGTCTGTGCAAAATATTTGAAACATTGCCAATAAATATGAATAACAACAACAACAACATCCCCTTAGTGTCTATTGGTCAACTGTCTATTAGTGTTGATAGAGAAAAGATGTTGCTCTACCAAATCAGCTTCATATACGTGATTGAATTTAATCCATATATGTTTTATTTGAATTTGACTATTTACTTAAAAGCCTTGTGCACAAACCTTGGGCTATAGTATTATAGAGAGAAATAGTGTCTGTTGCCGCAACCTGTTCCCTAATATAGGCTAAGGGAATCAACTGAGGCAGAACCCTTGAACACTTTTAATTAGACTTGGTGGTGTCTTGTGAAAAGAGGGATGTGGGATCCATTGATAGAGCGGAGATGACAACACTGCATGGAATTGATTTATCGGAGTGCGATGATGGGGACTTACTGTGCAGGGGAATAAGAGAGATGAAGAGAAGACTGGAGACTGCAAGACAAACCCTTTAACTAGCAGTGCAGTGCCCTAACATTATCACAGATATACGGTCAAGTGTATTAATCCACTGCTACACTAGTTATTGTTAAAAATACTCCAAAACCTTAAATTGTACATGCATATTAAATGAGAATAATTTTCCAATTTTGTCAAGACTGCAAATAAATAAGAGCTTCGGAATGGGGTTGAGGAGTGTCTTATTGTAAGTTCTGAAATGAGCAAGCTCTAAGAGTATGCTTTAAACATCTGGCTATTGAAATGTCGGGCTTTTGAAATGTCTGGAATGTCTGGCTATTGAAACATCTGGAACGTCTGGCTATTGGACTGTTATTGGTAGTGAGATGGTGCATGTGTACGGACATTGGCTCGGTGCTGTTTGGAGAGGTCTGATGTGTAAGACGTTACACTGCAATCAGATATGTACATTCATCCAACATTACTGGAGAGACATTGCCAGGGAAACTCACACAATGAAGACTGTATTGTACTCTAAAGACTAGAAAGATTCAAGCAGAGTCAGATCCCAATTCTCAGAAATGATATGTTTACTGTAGTCATTTACGGGATCCAATAATTCAGTTAACGGTAATGGAAATGTGTCATGAAAGAAGGAACTGCTTTAATACAATCCCTATTGTTTAACAAGCCATTGTCTTCCTATGCATTCTTCCATCTACCTGGTTATTTGTTTGTTAAATAGAAACTATACATAAGGTTGTAATTACCATATGGGTTAAAGAACATGATAACTTTTTGCATGAATTCATATATGCTTTTCTGTCTAGTGACAGGAATGTTGTAAATCATGTCTGAGACAAAGAACATTTTTTTCTGTCATCTTCTGATGTTTTTGGAGCAGGAACCTGTGCAATTTTGCACGTCAACATGTATGTGTGTGTATGTACATATATATATATATATATATATATATATATATGTGGGTGTTTGCCTCATTATATGGAACAACCCCAGTGTAATGGACCAAGGCAAGAGCAAAATCAAGTAGAGATGATAATTGATGAAGAGTGAGAGAGTGGGGGAGGGAACCGAAACAAAGGAGGACAGTGTGGAAAGATGGACAGTAAGGTAAAGGTAAAGAGGAGCGCAGTGGGGATAGTACAGTAGAGTGGAAATATGGGGATGAAAAAAATGAATATATTAGACATATGGTGTACATTCTTAACAACCTACCTGTGCAGCTTTTGAGCTTACATCATGATGATTCTGTCTAAGCTATTCACAAAAAGGCTTTGATATTGTTACAGTTTGACATATTAGCCAACACATCAGCACTTTTTACTGCCAGGTTACATTACTCTTGATGAACACACAAATGCAGTTATATTTTCAATAAGGGGCTGAATATGGGTAATGTATACAAACGTACAACTACTACAGTGAGGGAAAAAATATTTGATCCCCTGCTGATTTTGTACGTTTGCCCACTGACAAAGAAATGATCAGGCTATAATTTTAATGGTACGTTTATTTGAACTGTGAGAGACAGAATAACAACAAAAAAATCCAGAAAAATGCATGTCAAAAATTTTATAAATTGATTTGCATTTTAATGAGTGAAATAAGTATTTGACCCCTCTGCAAAACATGACTTAAGACTTGGTGGCAGAACCCTTGTTGGCAATCACAGAGGTCAGAAGTTTCTTGTAGTTGGCCACCAGGTTTGCACACATCTCAGGAGGGATTTTGTCCCACTCCTCTTTGCAGATCTTCTCCAAGTCATTAAGGTTTCGAGGCTGACATTTGGCAACTTGAACCTTCTGCTCCCTCCACAGATTTTCTATGGGATTAAGGTCTGGAGACTGGCTAGGCCACTCCAGGACCTTAATGTGCTTCTTCTGGAGCCACTCCTTTGTTGCCTTGGCTGTGTGTTTTGGGTCATTGTCATGCTGGAATACCCATCCACAACCCATTTTCAAAGCCCTGGCTGAGGGAAGGTTCTCACCCAAGATTTGAGGGTACATGGCCCCGTCCATCGTCCTTTTGATGCGGTGAAGTTGTCCTGTGCCCTTAGCAGAAAAACACCCCCAAAGCATAATGTTTCCACCTCCATGTTTGACGGTAGGGATGGTGCTCTTGGGGTCATAGGCAGCATTCCTCCTCCTCCAAACACGGCGAGTTGAGTTGATGCCAAAGAGCACGATTTTGGTCTCATCTGACCACAACACTTACACCCAGTTCTCCTCTGAATCATTCAGATGTTCATTGGCAAACTTCAGACGGGCCTGTACATGTGCTTTCTTGAGCAGGGGGACCTTGCTGGCGCTGCAGGATTTCAGTCCTTCACGGCGTAGTGTGTTACCAGTTGTTTTCTTGGTGACTATGGTCCCAGCTGCCTTGAGATCATTGACAAGATCCTCCCGTGTAGTTCTGGGCTGATTCCTCACCGTTCTCATGATCATTGCAACTCCACAAGGTGAGATCTTGCATGGAACCCCAGACCAAGGGAGATTGACAGTTCTTTTGTGTTTCTTTCATTTGCGAATAATCGCACCAACTGTTATCACCTTCTCACCAAGCTGCTTGGCGATGGTCTTGTAGCCCATTCCAGCCTTGTGTAGGTCTACAATCTTGTCCCTGACATCCTTGGACAGCTCTTTGGTCTTGGCCATGGTGGAGAGTTTGGAATCTGATTGATTGATTGCTTCTATGGACAGGTATCTTTTATACAGATAACAAGCTGAGATTAGGAGCACTCCCTTTAAGAGTGTGCTCCTAATCTTAGCTCGTTACCTGTATAAAAGACACCTGGGAGCCAGAAATATTTCTGATTGAGATGGAATGAAATACTTATTTCACTCATTAAAATGCAAATCAATTTATAACATTTTTGACATGCGTTTTTCTGGATTTTTTTGTTGTTATTCTGTCTCTCACTGTTCAAATAAACCTACCATTAAAATTGTAGACTGATCATTTATTTGTCAGTGTGCAAACGTACAAAATCAGCAGGGGATCAAATAATTTTTTCCCTCATTGTACCAGGGCAGCCACCTCACAGGTATGTTTCTCCTTTTGTAAACATGTTAAGGTTGGGAAAAAAATTGTAAATAAAGAAATTGCTACGGCAGGTTTGAATGAATCCCAACCTTAGTGTGTTTAGGAAGTATGGAATTCCATTTCTAAATATTAGTGATTGGAAGTGTTTGATGAAAAAGCATAGTGTTTGAAGTGCGCAGCATTAATCACAAACAAAAGCATTACATATACAGCTCCGGAAAAAATTAAGAGACCACTGCACCTTTTTTTTTCCTTTCCAAAAACGTTGAAAAGAAAGGTTTTGAGTGAGGAACAGAAGTGTTCAATTTGCAGTGGTCTCTTAATTTTAACAATTCTGTTACTCATTCAAATCCTTCCTTTTCGACTTTTTTGAAAAGGAAAGAAAAAGGTGCAGTGGTCTCTTAATTTTTTCCGGAGCTGTACATTTAGCACATCAATACTCTATCCAAGTTTCTCTAGTCCACCCAGAACAAAAGAGTTCTGAGAAGCATCTTATTTTCCTGTAAAAGAACGCTCTGACAATAGTCTCTTAAAAACCCTTTTGAGTTTCAAATATCAATATTTTAAAGTTTGCTTTTAGGAACGAGACATAGTTACATCTGATCTTCAATGCTTATATTTAATAGAAAAATCCATTGCTTCGTATGTTACAGTGAAAATGTTTTTTAAGAGTATTTTTCCAATAATGCAGCTTAAAAAAATATTTGACAAAGACCTGAAAATAGAGAAGATAACACAAGAAATATGTGTCTTTCTATAAAAAACAATGACTAACTGCAAGGTCAACATTCCAGAAGGATTTAAATATGGTTTTAATGCTGCTTTATGTGTGTAAATAAAGGTCAAGATATGAGATCATCGGGGATCCTTCTGCTGCTCTTCATACTGCACTGCACTCTTTGTTTCAACGGTGTGCACTTCATTTAAACTGTGCACAAACTAAGTGTGCATAGTTTAAATGAAGTGCACACCGTTGAAACAAAGAGCCTGCCAGTTATCGTTGTGCTTATTTCAATGACACCATCCCAGCTGCGCTATTGTCACCTTGTGAAACACTCAGTGTTGACCAAAAACCGGCTTGGGCTAAAGCCCCGAATGCCCGAGTCTGGTGAAACCCCTGAGTTCAATCAAAAAAATCCTTGACAATAATAGTAATCAATACATCATCAGTATACTCCTCAAGCCGTCAAATGCCTGCTTCATTTGTTCTTTTTTCTCCACCCCTTGCCTCATTTGAATATGTATTGAAGCCAGAGGGAAGGGACGTCACTGCTCTCCCACAATTTGCTTTGAGAGGGAGGTTAATAGATGAAGGAAAGAAGGAGAGAATCTCAATTGAATTCCCAGGGTTCCTTACGTCTGCTCTTATGGCCTCTTTCTCCAAACCCATTGGATGAGAATGTAAGAGGTGTGGGTCCTCTGACTTTTTAATTAATGGGTTTTGAGGTGCGAGTATGCAACCAATCAAGGAAATGCGACTGAAATTCTCCCAAAGACAGAGGAATCAAGCATCTGGCAGCTACTAACATTTTCCACAGTGCCTGAATGGGTGACAGACAAAGCGTGCAACCATAATATTCATAGCCTGTCCCGGAACAACCCTTAGCCCCTATCCCACACTCGTGTGGAGATCTGAGAGGGACAGTATGTCAGGCATTGATTGAAAGTTTAATTTAATTGCTGAACACATCCATTGGCCCAGGTGTATGCTTGACACAACCATAGCAAATTATCAGGCTGATCGGGCAGATATCTGGCTTCCTGTTGATCTGTCTGTAAATCATGCCAGATAAAAAGCTCCCTCGCTCATTCTGACCTGGCAGCCAGGCAATGTTACAGACACAGTGTGTATTATACCAGTTAAAAGTTGATTACATTTATTTTGGAACACTTTGGTCAACAGGCGAAGTTGGCTCAAAACTAAAGTGTCGTAATGAGCATGTGGTGTAATGAGTAGGATTCTGAGTATTATTATGTCAAAGTGTTTTTGATTTTGATTTATCAGCCTCCCCGCATGAACCCAACAAAGGCCTGAGCCAATTTGTGCCGCATTGTCAAGTTTAATATGTAATTCAGTTGTTGAGAATGATGGTTGTGAATGGGTTGTTGCCTTCCACCAAGGACAGCCGGCCAGGAAGCTCAAACTCTACTACAGCAGTGATATAGTTGATGTAATGCTATTGTATGCCATTATTAATTTTGTGCACTTTAAAACACTCAGCTTTTGCACTTGTTTTTAATGCAGTTCATTCTCTCCTCATCAATTCCTCTGGTTAAGTGTCTCAACAGGTGATGGCCCGGACTCCCTGGCGTTTGCCATTTACCAACAAACACAATTAGCCACATCATCAGGAAGTATTAAATATTCATACTCATTAGCAGCCCACACTCCAGGTGCGCAGTGATGGGTGTGACGCCCTGTTGAGATGACTGTCAACCTGAGAGGGAAGGATGGACAGGATATGTCACTAATCACACTTCCTTATATAGTTTAATAAAATCGTACCCAAAAAAATCACTACAGGTGTGGTGGAATTAGACAAGTTGTTTGTTTGAAAATGTGTCAGTTTCCACACATTTGGAAGAGGGGGTGGCCTTCATGTGTAAATATTGATAGAATAACCATCGTATAAACTTTGAGTAATGTGATGAAGTTCTGTGGTCCACGACTTGGGAAATCAGTTTGTTAGTAAGATTTGAATCTACTTCCCGTGGTGGTGAAAGTGCGATAAATATCAGTACCAATCAATATCTTATTCTGGTGACATAATGGCGTGGCCACGGTTTGACAAATACACATAATCTGTATTGTCTTCATAATAATCTCATAATGGAGCCTTGGTTAGCCTACCCACACTGTATTTGTGAGCTGTTGAACGTAAGGGTCCTGATCATGTCACGTAAGCAGTACGTCTCAGACCCTCTCTATGTCCACTGGGATATAAATCACGATAGGCGTCAAAATGTATAAAAGGTCAAAAATGCTGTTTTGATAAATGCAACAACAGCATCTGTACTCATCCGTTTTCTAGTCAGTGCCTGTATTATAGCATATAAACCATTCCATAATGACAGACAGTTAAATACATTTTTCTGTTTTTTAACTACAAATGGCTCTTTTATGTTTTTTTATTGTACTATATTATATTGTTTGAAAATAACAAATCTGCACACATGTGGGCCTAATTTAGTAAATTAGCGTGACGTTACTCTCTATCCAACAAGCTCATCAGATTCTTTTGATTGCAATTTATGATATACCAAGCTAAAGCTCTGAGTCTGCACTTCACTCAAATATATAACTTTTTAAATATATTTTTTGATGTTAAGCCTAAAATTAGTTGCTTTTATCTTTCTAAATACACCTTGATTCCTCTCGTTGGATCAATACAATCCAAATTTATTTGTCTCAGAAGTATCCTGCTTATTACCTTTACGTTTTGAAAACGCAAACCACCTACAATGCTTGTAAGGTCAGATTGGACTACCAAATGATTTATAATTTTCCCTATACAGAGGATCTGAATCCTTTAGGCACACCAGGCACAAGGTCCGTATCCCTTCAATTATAAGGATTTCTTAAGGATGAACAAATCCTTATCCTTAACTTGAGTATCAGAATCCCATTTTTCTGTTTTGAAAATCTAATTCTAACAATGAATCCTAAACCATTTAGGTAATCAGATAACTTTTGAAATGTTTAGCTTCTTCTAAGTCTTATACCTTTGTCAGTGCACAGAATACAGAAGCTTTTATAAGCGGTTATAAGCAACATAGAAATAAAATCAGTTTCACAAAATATAAAAATCAGTTTTAGGTCAAACGATCACAGTTAACACAAGGACAGCAGCAGATTGTTACATTTATACTGAGGTTATTTCCCTGATAGCTCAAGAACTTGCATTACCCAAAAGAGTCACAAGCAACACCGAAACAAAAATCCTCCAATAAATGTTTAAAATGGGCAAGGGGGAAAAGAGTCCCAATTTTAAGTTTGGGCTGCAGGCTATTCCATAAGCAAGGAGCGTAACAGGAAAAGGCAGTCATACCCAATTCTGTGGCGATTGCAGGAGTCTCAAGTGTAATCCAGGCTTGATAGCTAGTTTTATGACTTATATTTCTAATCTTGATAAGAGATGTTAAATAAGAAGTTTGTTTATTTAGAAGTGCTTTATAGACAAACACGAGAGCACATTTTTCTCAGTGCGCAAGTAGCATCATAACTAGCCGTTTATCTGTGGATGTCGTAGCATGCATATAGATAATATCCCCATAATCTACAATCGACATAAAAGTAGCTTGCACAATTTGTTTTTTATTTGTGGAAGACAAACATTCTGTATCTATAGAGGAAGCCTAGCTTAATCTTCAGACTTTTACAGAGTTCCTCAACGTGTATTTTAAAAGACAGTTTATCATCTAGCCATACCCCTAAGTACTTATATGCAGAGACCTAATTTGAGAGCCATCTAAGCACGTGAGTGCAAGTGTGTTTTCATCTAGCTTTTTGGACCTAAATCATAAAATTAAAGAGGGGGCAAAAGGTCACTGTCTCCAGATCAAATGTCAGTTGACTTTTCAGACGCAAGTGTTCAGAGGTTGTGGCAAAAGTAGCAACTTGACCAGGTGGACTGTGGACAGAGACATCCAGGAGTCATCAGACAGAAACCAGATCAGCAACAAAATCGGGTTTAGTGTGGACAGAAACATTGAGAGAGAATTAGAGAGAGAGAGAGAGAGAGAGACAAAAAAAGAGACATTAAAGAGAGAGCTCATACCTAAGGTCAAAAAGACACCTGATAAGACATGAGAAAATATTCAAGATGAAACACTCTGAACCTTAACCAAGGCACATAGACAATTGCAGCATAGATCTTGTAGACTGTGGTGGAGCGGTAGGGTCTGACTCAGATCTCCAATGAGGACTTTCCAATAAGCCATTTCCTGTGAATGCATGCCATCTTATCCATTTATTGTTATGACGACTGCAGTTGGGTGTTGTAACATAAGGTCTGTCTACCTGACATGAAGGCTACAATTATAATATTTGGAAAGTATGTATGTTTTTTGTTCCCCCTTTCAACCTAAATATGTACAGACCACCTGAACTGATATTTGTCAATGTCTGTAATATGGATGTGGTGAAATAACCTGACAAAGATCCTTGGTGGATATTTTAATTTGTTTCATTTATTTTACATTAGCATATCAGTGTACCCATAAAAAGAATAGCATGCAAGCTTGATTTGTGTTTGTGTAATTAGGGTTTTCATTGTAAGTGGCACAAGCCATTGGCTCTCTGTATTGCCAGGCCACATCATCAGGCTGTGAGTCGTGTGCGCTGACTCACCGTCCACCCCACCCTTCCCTTTCTCCCTTCACCCATCCCCATCCTCGCCTCCACCTCTCCCTCTTCTCTTTTCCTCTACGTCTCTACATCAGCCCTGTGGCTATCTGAAACCTGAGTGCACACACAAAAAACACTCTCTCTCTCTCTCTCTCTCTCTCTCACACACACACACACACACACACACACACACACACACACGGCTTTTACTAAATTTACAAAAACTTGAGTTTGCTAGAGAAAGAAGGATGAACAAAAAAGAGAAAGAGAGAGAAAAAGAGAGAGAGATAGGGCCACCTAAAAAATTATTGGAACCCAAAATACTGTATAAGAAATAGAAAATTTGTATGAGACAGTTAACAGAAATACTGAGCTATATATTATGCTCAGAATAATTGATTAAGTCATTTTGTTTTATCTCAAAGAGATAGTTGGCAAAATTAGTGGCACACCTGACTGTTCATCAAACCAAATCCAATCTGCATTGAAAATATAATCTGCTTCCAATCTGCGTTTACATTTTTGTGTTATGTAATTTTTAATTATGGAGAATACTGCAAAAATGTTTGTATTCACAGCATACAACTCACAAATGTGAACCATGATTTGTAAATACACAGCAGCGAATCCATGATTGTAAACCATGTTTCATATATACACAGCATTAAACTCACAAATGCGCAGTTGGAAACATAAAAAAAATCACCAATTTAAGTCGCTATCCACAAGCAAACACAATCTCACTCATATTTCTAAAATAGCATTTGCATAAATGCAAACAGATTTGTCAGTCAACACTTTCGTGTTAGAATTGTCGAGTGTGCTTTTGTGGATCAAGATGTGTGTGTGGATCGGTTTACATTTGTGCACAGAGTTTTGGCAGTTACGTTCCGAGTTCAGGTCACAAGTCACAGGTCAACGATCCTCAAATGTGAGCAAGACCACTAGTCGATATCTAGTACTGTAGTAGAATAGTTCTGGTCCGAGTTCAGATCACAGGTCAACGATCCACAAATGTGATGACATTTGTGGTCAATGTCCCACATAAATTAAATTAAATGCATCGATTTCAGAGTGTCCAGAAAAAATAGACAGTTTTGCATTTTTCAAAAAAGTTATTAGAAGGTGTCTTGGCCAACAATGGATGCTGACACATCTAGCTAGCTACAGACAGCACAGCACTGTAGTAGCGAGTACTATCGCCAACTAAAGTTTGCTAACCAACTGTGGTTGTTCATCTCCAATTATTGATAAATTTAAACTATAGTTACAGTGTATGCAAATAGTTGGCTAATTAGTTAGCAAACTTACAATACTTGTCTGCTAAGTTACATGGCACATCAAGCGACACAGTTGGTGTGTGCTTAGGTGATTGGCTGGAAGTCGCCAAGATATTCTACTACTACATTATGAGATGTCGACTAGTGGTCTCACTCACATTTGTGGATCGTTGGCCTGTGATCTGTGACCTGAAGTCGTAAAATAACTGCCAAAATCAGGTTAGGTAGTGTTTCTTTATGTTATAGTGACCTATATTTGTGAATTTCTTTTGTTTCCAACTACGCATTTGTGTTTAATGCTGTCTATATACGAATCATGGTTTACAATCTTGGATTCGCTGCTGTGTAATTACGGATCACGGTTTACATGCGTGGATTGTATACTGTGTATTTACGAATCATGGCTCACATTTGTGAGTTAAATGCTGTGAATACAAACATTTTGGCAATATTCTATCTCCATAGTTAATCCTCAGTTTAATATACTTTATTGTGGCCTTCCAGGCTTCCTGTTTGACTGGGATATAAAAATAAGGTAATATGTATGCAAAATCCTTTTGTAACCCATCACCATTTGAAAGGTAAATAACTCACAGACCAAAAGAGACAAATGGTTACTATCATTCACTATCCAGGTTACAAAATATGGGTATAAAACAAAACAACAACACTAATATACCACTCACTTCTAGTAGGGTGGTCTTTTAGAACAGTGGTAAACTGGTGGAGGACGCCTGTGTATCTTGTCCACATGCACAGGGAGGAACATGGTTTGATGGGCCTCCGCTTCCAGAGTTTTTGTTGACATTTAGAAGACGCTCTTATCCAGTAACAGTAAGTACACTCAATAACACAGCTATCAGCAAAGTTAGAGCTACTGCATAAGCAGTGCTGCTTGACAGTATGTGAACCCCTTATGCAGTTCTAAATGTTTTTATTGTTTTAGTCTGTCTGACACAACTGGTTGATAGTTACCATTAGCATATGTTGGTTTGGAGGAAAACATGCATGTAGTAGAACCAGAAAAGAAACCAGCCAAGCCTAGTTCTGCTAGCCCACGATTAGGAGGGATGAATGCTGTTGCCCTGGCTGGGTCCGATCTGTGGTTTCCTATGTGGCAGACTGTGTCTTTAACAACCACGCTATTTAAACAGCGGGTGTTATGAAACATTATACATGTGTAGAGATGTGGTGTCCATTTACTTCTGCTTTGTTAAAATAATTAATTGAAACTCCACTGTTCTCAAAACTAGTTCCCTACATTAGCTAACATCCAAACCAACAACAGGTATAACAGGGTCTCTATACTACATTCAATGCGTTAAATTAGAAAGAGATTACTGTAGGTGGGTAGCTAATAGCTATACAGTACCTATAATGAAAACAATGATTCCAATCACTCCATGGCCTGTTTGTTTCTTTAGAAAACAATGACAGTTGAATAGCCAACCACTACACTATGTAAATCAAAATAGAGAGCAATATATGTTCCTTGTTGGTGTTCCTTGTTATTGCATTGCAATATAATCATAAACAGTTTTACTTTAGGCTTACTATAATGTAGCTACTGAAGCTTTTAACCAGAGAAGTTTAAGTCTATCCTGAACAAATCCTAATGCCTAATTTGTTTTGTCCGTGGCAAAGATCGAACGCCGGTCGCCTACGTGGTAGTCTGCATCTCTAACCACAACGCTATTTAACAATGGGTAGACAGTCAGTCAATCACTCACTCACTTAGTAAGAGTCATTCACTCTTCTTGGTCGGCTCTGCTTACGTGGTCCGGCAAAAACTAAACTAAAAAGGAATTAGTTGGATGCAGAAATAAGTGAACCCCAAGTTTAATTTCTTAAATCAAGTAGGTAAGTAGAATCGGGTGGGTAAATAATTGTGTACAAAATAAACCATTCAAAGGAAGGACCTTTAGGAACGAGTAGGGGCAGGGCTCTGATAAATAGAGAGAAGAAACCTGATCATTTTGGTGTTACCCATATAGGTGAATGCAAAGCACACCATGACGAGAGAAAAGGAGATCTCATAGGACCTTAAATAGAGGTCCATCAGTCCACTGTGAGGCAAATCATTTACAAATGGAGAACATTTAACATAACAGCAACTCAGCCTAGAAGTGTACGTCCTTCCTAAATATCCTCAAGAGCCACAAAAAACATTATAAATCAGATAAATACCAAACCAAACATAATATCGGGAGATCTGCAAACCTACCTTGCATCTAAGGTTACCATCTAAGGTTGCATCTCAGGTTACTGTATGCTTCAACAATAAGAACACTGAATCGAAACAGCATTCACGGGAGGATTGCTAGGAAGAAACGGCATTCACGGAAGGGTTGCTAGGAAGAAGCTCTGCTGTCAAAAAATAAACAAATTGCCCATCTTAACTTTGCCAGAGACCCACTGGACAAGTCTGAAGGTCTCTGGAAGTCCATTCTCTGGAAAACCCAAAACCCAAAACACTGCCTAACATTGAAACACCCTAATCCCAACAGTCAAGTGGGCTCAGTACAAAGAAGATTTTTGTAATGGATTGGCCGAGTCAAAGTCCTGACCTTAATCCAATCAAGGTGGGGTGGCAGGACATGAAGTAATTTAAAGTAAGAGTTATTGTTAATGGAGGTGCCAAAAGCTTATGAAGGACTAATGTGCCATATAATTAAATAATTAAATAAATTAATACACACTGTATTTGTGCATCACATTGCAAAAGCAATAGGGGGTAGGACTTTTAATTAGGTTGAGCTGTTCTGATTGGAAAGCAGTGCATTATGCTGAAGACTGTGATTAAACACTTGACAGCCAACTAAAAATGCAGTTCATACAGTATGTGAGCTGTCAATCAAATAGTGGCATTTAGTGTTGTCCATTATATTGCTAAAATATACTGGACAGCACTGCATCATATGCATAACTTTTTGGGGTTACTTCTGAATTGCATCACGGCTGTCATGGCATTGCCTTAGAAAATGTATGCATTCATAATTTCAATGTATATATGCTGTTGCTAAGTGCACTTTAGGGAGGGAAGGAATGGCCGGAGGGGTGTGTCTGTGTAGCGCCAGCACGGTTCTTCTACAGCTTAATGGCCAGCACGCATGCAAGTAAGGACAAGGGATTTCACAGAGCCTTCGGAAAACAACTGGAGAGACAGCATTCGTCACAGCACTTTTGATTTTTGTGTCTAATGAAAAACAAGGATGCAAGGTGTTAAAACAAAAAAAAAAAAAAAAAAAAAAAG
>JACXGI010003176.1:52916-65354 GCA_016801175.1 Esox masquinongy | reverse complement strand
GTGTGTGTATGCAGTGTGTATGTGTGTTGTGTGTGTATGCAGTGTGTATGTGTGTTGTGTGTGTATGCAGTATGTATGTGTGTTAGTGCTCAGTCAAGTGTGGAGGGAGGGACGAATAACAATACATGTAACCCAGTGAACATTTTTACATCAATTCAACATTGAAATTATGTCTATTTACAACGTCGATTCCACTGGAATCCACTTCACTCTATCAGGGCAATAATTAAGAAGTTTAAAGCAACTGGAGATGTTAATAATCACCCTGGAAGAGCACGTGTTTCTATATTGAGCCCACGCACAGTGAGGAGGATGGTTCGAGTGGCCAAAGAGTCTCCAAGGATCACTGCTGGAGAATTACAGACGTTAGTCGGGTCTTGGGTTCAGAAAAGCTCCAAAACTATGAACAGACGGCATCTACATAACCACACGTTGTTTAGGAGGGTTGCCATGAAAAAGCCTTTGCTGTCATCAGACCACACACTCAAGTGCCTACAGTGTGCCAAGCATTACTGGAACTTTTAATGTGACCGGGTTCTATGGTCAGATGAGACCAAAATCTTTCTTTTTGGCAACAAACAACAGACAGTTTGGTGTAGACAGATAGATAGCCATGCAAAAAGTACCTCATCCCCACTGTGAAATATGGTGGTGGATCTTTGATGTTTTGGGGCTATTTGTCTTCCAAAGGCCCCAAACAACTTGTTAGGATACATGGTATCATAGACGTTCAAGTACCAGTAGATATTACATCAAAACCTGACTGCCTCTGCCAGGAAGCTTAAACTAGGCCGTGGTTGGGTCTTCCAGCAGGACATTGTTCCACATCTGAAAATCAACACAACAATTGTTAATTAAAATAAAATATTTGTTACAAACAGAAACCATAACCCCAGGTAGAGATGGCCTAGTATTGTACAGCTGGGAAAAAGCAGAAAGCAGTCAAACCGCCACCGACCACAGCATGGAAGCACAACAAACTCCAAGAGCATGACTGACTACAGCTGACCACAGGAATGCTCTTAACTGTATGAGTCTGGATTCATGGCTGTGCTCTGGCTGAGTAACTGTTACTGTTACCCTGAACAACCTTCTCAGTTTTAGAAACCAATATCATGGTCAGATACTGAATATTACAAGCCTGAACCCTTAATACCAACACTTAACCCTATTCCTAACCCGAACCCTTAATACCTGAACTTAATCATATACTAAGCTTTTATATTTACACTGTGATTTAACTACCTGAAATGAACACTTAAAATTGAGGCATTCAAACTTGGGATCACAGGGGAATTGCATTTGGGTTGGATTGCCATACTTTGATTAAAAGAAAAAAATGTGTGTGTGTGTGTGTATATATATACAGTATCTCACAGAAGTGAGTACACCCCTCACATTTTTGTAAATATTTGATTATATCTTTTCATGTGACAACACTGAAGAAATTATACTTTGCTACAATGTAAAGTAGTGAGTGTACAGCATGTATAACAGTGTAAATTTGCTGTCCCCTCAAAATAAAACAACACACAGCCATTAATGTCTAATCCGCTGGCAACAAAAGTGAGTACACCCCTAAGTGAAAATGTCCAAAAAAACACTTAAATCACACTGAAATAAATTAAAATATTTAAATCACGGCAACTCATAATGTGACTCAGTAGTGTGTATGGCCCCCATGTGCCTGTATGCACTCCCGACAACGTCTGGGCATGCTCCTGATGAGACGGTGGATGGTGTCCTGGGGGATCTCCTCCCAGACCTGGATCAGGGCACCAGTGAGCTCCTGGACAGTCTGTGGCGCTACTTGGCGGCATCGGATGCACCGAGGTTCTCAATTGGATTCAGGTCAGGGGAACGTGAGGGTCAGTCAATAGCATCAATGCCTTCGTCATCCAGGAACTGCCTACACACTCTGGCCACATGAGGCCGGGCATTGTCATGCACCAGGAGGAACCCTGGGCCCACTGCACCAGTTTAAGGTCTGACGATGGGTCTGAGGATTTCATCCCAGTACTTAACAGCAGTCAG
The DNA here is from genome assembly GCA_016801175.1 of Esox masquinongy. Classification (NCBI taxonomy): domain Eukaryota; kingdom Metazoa; phylum Chordata; class Actinopteri; order Esociformes; family Esocidae; genus Esox; species Esox masquinongy. The sequence continues at coordinate 63,320 of JACXGI010003176.1, read as the reverse complement.
GGTACCGTTGGCTAGCACAGGAGGTCTGTGAGACCCTCTAAGTAAATGCCTCCCCTGACCATTACTGACTCACCGCCATACCGGTCATGCTGGTTGATGTTGCAGGCAGCGTAACGTTCACCACGGCGTCTCTAGACTCTTTCACGTCTGTCACATGCTCAGTGTGAACCTGCTCATCTGTGAAGAGAACAAGGCACCAGTGGCGGACCTGCCAATTCTGGTGTTCTCTGGTAAATGCCAATCGAGCTGCATGGTGCTGGGCTGTGAGCACAGGTCCCACTAGAGGACGTCAGGCCCTGATGCCACCCTCATGGAGTCTGTTTCTGACAGTTTGGTCAGAAACATACACACCAGTAGCCCGCTGGAGGTCATTTTGAAGGGCTCTGGCAGTGCTTCTCCTGTTCCTCCTCGCACAAAGGACCAGATACCAGTCCTGCTGCTGGGTTAATGTCCTTCAACGGCCCTGTCCAGCTCTCCTCATGTAACGGCCCGTTTGTCCTCTTTATTAGTTGTGCACCGAGGCCTCCCACACCTCTTTCTATTCCAGTTAGAGCGAGTTTGTGATGTTATGTGAAGGCAGTAGTACACATCGTTTTACAAGATCTTCAGTTTCTTAGCAATTTCTCATATGGAATAGCCTTCATTTCTCAGAACAAGAATAGACTGACAAGTTTCAGAAGAAAGTTCTTTGTTTCTGGACATTTTGAGTCTGTAATCAAACCCACAATTGCTGATGTTGAAGATAGACTATTTTATTGCTTCTTTCATCAGCAAAACAGTTTTCAGTGGTGCTAACATAATCGCAAAAGGGTTTTCTAATGATCAATTAGCCTTTTAAAATGAAAATCAACTCAGGAGTGACCGTTGCTGATAATGGGCCTCTGTACACCAATGTAGATATTTCATTGAAAATCAGCAGCAATAGTCATTCACAACATTAACAATGCCTATACTGTATTTCTGATTAATTTGATGTTTTTTTTAATGGACAAAATTATTATAGGAAATCTAATCTAAGTGATCCCGAACTTGTGAACGATAGTGTATATATATAAATTGTATAGATAAGACTATATATATAAAAGACTATTGTATGGGACTATAACCATTGTGTTGAGAAAGATCTTGGATTAACGTTCACATTTAATGATTCAATTTCACATGGTTATAATAGGCTACAATAGATAGCCTAGTGTAATTAGGTTTAAGAATAACACACTGCACAGCCAAAATTTATTTTTCATGTGATAGGTTAGCTACTTTTACGATGAGGGCTACTGCTTCACAGGGCATCTTTGCTGCAAGTTCAGTGGTAAGAAGACATTTAGTCAACTGCTTTAGTAAGTTAGCTAGTAGCAAACCTTTGAATAACCAATGCCCAGACATAAGATGTGTCATTGCCAGCTGACGTTGGTGCAGCTGGGATGTTGTTAATGAAACAAACTGGGGGTCCCTGCAAAATAGTTTGAATAACACTAACTTAAACTTAATAGATAGAATTGCAGTTTGTCTGAGGGTATCATAGTTGTATTATGCTTTCACTGAGTTGAGGTTACAACATCTGAATTTACAGTAAAAAAGTCACCTTTAATAAAAGTTAACAATTTTTGTTGGGGCGTGTGTATGTGTGTGTGTGTGTGCGCTTGCATATATGTACATATTTCTGTATAAGTGTGTCCGTATGCTTTAAATCTCCACTGTCGGCGCTTTAAAGCAAAGAAAAGGCTTAATTACAAAATGAAGAAGATGAGATCAATTGGAACATCCCTTCAGCTTAATGCAGGACAGATGAGAGTGGAATACATCTCCCTTCCATTCCAGTTTTTTCTTCATTCTCTTTCCCACTCTTTTTCTGGCCCTTCCCCTTTCAACTGGGTGTCTTTACAGACATATCTCAGTGAATATTTTGAAGCTTATTTTATAAACATGTATTCTGTGTAAACGTGACTCTGCCCTCCCTAAGTACTCACATAAATCAGTGTATTCCAACCACTCCTACTCCCACAATCCGCTTCTGCATCGTGACTTCATTATTATTAGCTGAGTTTTCATGGCTCTGTCTGGTGCTGGAATAGAGAGCCATCATGAATTACAGCACTGATGTCATTGGACTGTGTACTAGTTGTTGTAATCAAGCCTCCCATTACAAACGGTTCAATGACAGCTGCACAGTAAAAGAAATGGGGAACATGTACTCTGCGATAATTTAATAACTATCAACAGCTCAGCTGTTTTACCAGGGTTTCAGTGAGAGCTGCAGACAGGGAATAACATGACACAGGGAACATACTGTAATACTGTGTACATAAATGCTCTTGTCGGTTCACAACAGGCGTCTGTAAACAGGGAACTCAAATACACACACAATATGGAGTGACGAAAACGTTGACTGAGAAGGGAGGATAAAGTAGCAGGCTGTATGGATGACACAAATATATGTGTTTTGAATGTGTGTGCGGGTGTGTGTGTGTGTGTCTAGCAACTCCGGACACATTCGAGTTGTATGAGTCATTAGTCGCGGTAACCATGGTGTAATCCGTTTGTTGAACAACAGGCCAGTGAGTGTCTGTATAGGGATGGTGAGTTTCTTTTCTCACAGTGTGGAAAACTACAACAACACCCTCCCTCCCTCTGTAAGGCCATCCCTCCATTTATCCAACTTCCCTTTGTTCATTCTCTTCTGCATGCTCTTTCTCTCTCCCCCTCTTGTCCCTGCCCTCTCAGTCCCCATCCCTCTTTCTCCTCCTCCCACTCTCTCCCCTCCCTCTCTCTCCCCTTTCCTCTCTCCTGTCAGTTCTCACTGTTTCTCTCTCCTCAGTGTTCTTTCTCTCTTTCTAACCCTCTGTCTCTCACTCACTTTCACCAACCAAAACCAACCATTTATAGAATATGTTGTTTAAATGACAGGAACTCCTCCATCCTTTTTGTATTTGGGTGCATTCAATATGCTTCTCTCTATTTCTCCCCAGTTTTTCTCTCTCTATTCTTTTCAAACATGGAGGAAGTTGTTATGACTATCACACTTCCTGATGCCAGTCCCCTCATTTCCCCTTCCCGTGCCAAGTAACACCAACTGTCAACTTTCGCCTGCCTCCCTCTAACTTTAATGCCAGTCTCTTCTTTCATGTCTTCCCTTCCCATGCCAACTAATACAAACCTGCTGCTTCCTTTTCATGCCAACTAAGGCAACCTTGTCTTCGCTATCCATAGCATGCACACTTATCTCTCTTTTTTCTCTACAACTTGCCTAATTAGTCAATGAATGTAAAACTATTTGTATCTGGACGTACCTTTTCCATCTGGTACTGTGCCACATTCACCTCTCTCTCCTTATGTCTCTTTCTCTAAATGGTAATTAACGAGTCACCTTCATCTTACTCCTTTACACTCTCTTTCGCAGCCCGTTACCTTTCAGTGTTTACATCTGTAAAATAGTGCAGGAGGGAGAGAGGAAATTATAAGAGTAAAATCCACAAACCCTAGCCTAATCTTGGATGTGTTTCTGCTTTCACCAACTCTTTTGCTCCTTGACAAGCCAAACAAAGCAAAGTTACTACTTATTCCTCAGGTGTGTGGCCTGATTTATAGCAGGTTCCCAGGTCCCACCCCTAATTAGCTATTTTTCAAACTTTGACAACAAGTTTTGAGGCCTTCAGCACCAAAAGACATCTAAAGAGGCCCGCTGGCCAGATATTCCCCTCCCTAACAGCCCAACACCATGTCCTAAGGTCACACACATTTGATTGCTGTCCAACTAGGCCAGGGTCAAGTCAGGCAGGGGTCTAGACAGGCAGGGGTCTAGACAGGCAGGGGTCTAGACAGGTAGGGGTCTAAACAGGCAGGGGTCTAGACAGGTAGGGGTCTAGACAGGCAGGGGTCTAGACAGGCAGGGGTCTAGACAGTTAGGGGTCTAGACAGGCAGGGGTCTAAACAGGCAGGGGTCTAAACAGGCGGGGTCTAGACAGGAAGTGGTCATTCAGGGAGGGGCCTAGACAGGTAGGGGTCTAAACAGGAAGTAGTCTAGTCAGGGAGGGTTCTAACCAGAAGGGTCTAGACCAGGAGTGGTCTAGACAGGATGTGGCCAAGAATACGAGGAGTCTAGACAGGAAGTGGTTGACATGTCGCGTTGTGAAATAATTCATATAACGTGAGCTCACCGGTTGACAGATTGGGTTTTCAATGTAAAGATTTGAATTGTCGTGTAATGTGAGGTACACCTCACAATCAAGTTTTTTGTAAGTAATGCTGCTTCATTGATTTGTTCTTTTTGTCTGTTTTCAAGGTTAATGAGCTTAATGAACTCCCCTCTTCCCCTGGCTGCATATGAGAAGCGCGTGGTTTGCCCTTGGCGATCAGCAACAAGGTCAGGGAGCGTTAGCCAGCAGTCAGGTTCTGAGCTGCCTGGGATGCTCTTGTGATGGAAAACTCACCAATGTAGAATTCATTCAAAGGCAGGTAGGACAGAGAACAAAATGCTCCTAAACATAATAACAGTTTATTATGGCATGTTGCTGTGAATATTAAACTATTATGGTTAGTTGGATTTGATTTCTCATTTCTCATTGATTTCTCATTTTCTCTGAATATATTTTACAGGGACATTAAGATGTTCTGTTCACTGGTCAACAACCAGATCAGTGATGGCACAAGACAGATGGGCTCCTATTGTTTAAATAACATTTGGGAATGTGTGTAATATGACCAGCAAAGTTCAAAGAAGTGTTAATTCATGTTGGATGTTGAACAGGGCCTGTCTTCGTACAAAATGAGTCTTTGCTTAACAAGCATCTTGCATATGTTATAGTTGTGTAGCCTACTCTTATATAGGATGTCTTTGATATTTCTACATAAAAATGAGCATGTATGTACTCTTAACATTTTAGTTCTTTTTTTATTCCTTTACAGTAATAAGTTGTATTACTCTTGGGAAAGAGACAATGACATATTCAATATTTCTTCAATGTCAATGGTAAAACTATTTCAACACACATAGTCACACTGTAAACCTCAGATCCAAGATTATCCAATAATTACATGTCGGAGTATTGGTTGCTTAATAAGCCTGTGTTCTAATTCTTGAAATGTAATTTGGGCACGTTTTATTAGCAATGATGCAAGGTTTATTCGTTCGGCTATATCTATCAAATGTACTTATTATTTCTATTTGGTAGTTATTTTGTTGAACAGTGCTACCTGTGTGCGAGGTCCTCACATGTACCGTCCTTTATATAGTTCATTGAAACTGTGAAAAGGTTGTCATAACTGTGTAATAGCACACACTTTTGGTGTTTTCATGGCTTTGTACCCAGTTCAGTAAATAACTCACATCCAGTATACACGTGCACACACACCCACATGCATGCACACACACAGTTTAATTCAATGTCAAAAAAGTCTTTCATTTATCAAATGCACCGAATAACAGCGCCATTCTGGACAATTAAATTTGTGACATGGCATGCGACGTGTGATGGTCGATAGGGTGATCGTGTGATTCTTTGACGCAATGTGCATAGCATAAATTGTGTGACTAGCTGCTTTGATTGAAGTGTTTGATGTGGTATTTCCACTGAAATTGTAGGTTTAGAAGAATGTAGTCGCACAACATGATTTTCCAAGCTAACAAAACACGTAGGGAATGGGGTTACCTTAGCATTATCCGGTTGGGCTACCTGAATTACTGTTTCCACAAACCCCATTAGTAAATATGAATCTTTACAAACATAGCATTTCAATGACCCAGCTGGGAACGAAAAGTTTCAATTCAGATAAGACAGATACAATCAAAGTGGCGAAATATGACATGGATTTGTTGCAAGCATGTGACTGTACTGGATGTCATTTACTTATTTTAAAGATGAAATTAGTTGCTCATTAGATAGTAGCTATGGTAGTGTTACATTGTATATCTGGAACGTGGCACTTCATCTGGAAGACATTTTACTGGGTTGGAACAGCACAGGCTCTGCCTGCAGGACAATTGCTCTCACTGTTCCTGGAGGGCTATGGCCCGGTTGGGTTTCTCTCTGATCCCAGCTGTCTAACCTGTTTTAGCTGTTCATTCAGCTAATTATTACCTGAATAAACAGCTACATTTGGTTTGGAGCGAAAACCTACAGGACTACTTCTCCAGGAACAGGTTTGGGCCACCCTGGTTTTGCACTTTATATTACCATTTCAGTTCAGACAATGCTGGCTGAATGATGTCTGAATAGGATGTTCTCTGGTTGTCACTGAATTAAAGCAGCATGGAAAATTAGGCCAAAATACTTGAGAGACTGAACAACTACATCTCTGATAAGCGTCACATTGGAGTCATTGCCTATTGCATCACGGTCTCCTAAATATGAACGTGCCCCTATACACTATAGTATGGACCGCCAATTATGTGTTCTGGTTCACTTATGTAAGTAATGTATGTTAGTGAGTCCCAAATGTGAATGTACATGAAGGGAAATGCAGCACTACAAACATTGCTTAAGAGTTAAGGTCTGACAATGCTTAACCCTTGTCATTAATTATCCAAATGGTTTGGGAAAAGTAACATTGATTGCTCCCCATTTATTTATATTGCTATAAAACACTAACCTCATATAAACATTAATTTCCATCCCATTTACGCACACATAAATAAAAAGGGCAATCCTCAGTGCCGTGACTCACAGCTTAAGAGCAGCCTGGAATCTCCACAGCTCAACCTATCACATGGTTTGTTGAACAGACCAACCCCAGGGTTGTGGAAGGGGTTACAACAGGAAAAAAGGGTTACCGAAGGGTTACAACAGGAAAAAGTTGTTTTCACCATTGTATGAATACAGGTTCCATTGAGAAAATGTATATTTTTTATTTGAGAGGAATGGTGGCCATTCATTTAACCTGGTCAGTCATTTTGCCCTACTGAAAACCTATTGCAAAAACCCACATTGCCTGAAATCTTTAATTACCCACACAGTTCAAGCACAGGCCTCTCTTCCACACCTCCATAACAACCATAACACTGGTACATCATGAGGTCGTTTTGTAGAGCAGGTTAGGGTGGGTACAGCAGGTTAGGGTGGTAACACTTTGCCAGTAGAGTTCCCTAATGACCTAAATGGCCCAACTGTCAGTCCCTGTTTACTGAAGGGAAATATGTCAATCATTACAAGACACAAAGGTCTGTGACAAGCCTCTATTTTTATTTGCCAACAATTCTGCAATGTACCACGAGTGAAGTGCTGCACTACAAACATTGCTTAAGGGTTAAGGTTTGGCAATGCTTAACCCTTGTGATTAATTATCCAAATTGTTTGGGAAGTGTAACATTGATAACTGCATTTATTTATATTGTTATAAAATGCTAACCTTATTGAAACATTAATTCCTATCCCATTTACACACAAATAAAAGGGCAATCCTCAGTCCCGTGACTCAGTTTAAAAGCAGTCTGGAATCTCTACAGCTCAACCTATCACATGGTTTGTAGAACAGACCAACCCCAGGGTTGTGGAAGGTTAAATCATGTTGGAAGTTGTGAGATGATTATGAATGTACGCTTTGTTATATGTTAAATGTGTTTAGATGACAAGCATGACATCCATTTGTATTTGTTCGCAGGAAGTCAGGTTTATAAGAAGTCATGTTACTTTGTTGTGGAATTCTGGAGAGCCATGTCTATAAATTGGGTTGTAACCGGAAGTATGGCTGAGATAGATAAAATAAGTAAGATCACAGAACTCTGCTGCAGTGCATTTTAATAATAAAAGCTTCTCTTTCTCCCTTGATTTTCAACCATGTTCTTACTAAAGTAACCACTATACATATTAAAGTAACCACTATACGTATTAAAGTAACCATTATACGTATTAAAGTAACCACTATACGTATTAAAGTAACCACTATACATATTAAAGTAACCACTATACGTATTAAAGTAACCACTATATGTATTAAAGTAACCACTATACATATTAAAGTAACCACTATACGTATTAAAGTAACCATTATACGTATTAAAGTAACCACTATACGTATTAAAGTAACCACTATACATATTAAAGTAACCATTATACGTATTAAAGTAACCACTATACGTATTAAAGTAACCACTATACATATTAAAGTAACCACTATACGTATTAAAGTAACCATTATACGTATTAAAGTAACCACTATACGTATTCAAGTAACCACTATACATATTAAAGTAACCACTATACGTATTAAAGTAACCACTATATGTATTAAAGTAACCACTATACATATTAAAGTAACCACTATACGTATTAAAGTAACCACTGTATGTATTAAAGTAACCACTATACATATTAAAGTAACCACTATACGTACTAAACTAACCACTATACATATTAAAGGCTAATATCGTACAAAGTCTACAGTGTATCAGAGGGTTACAACTGAGGGTGGGGTGTGGGGGGGGCAGCTTTGTATAAATACAGATTCCATAGAGAACAATGTATGTTTTGGATTTGAGAGGAATGGTGATCATTTATTTAACCTGGTCAGTAATTTAGCTCTACTGAAAGACTATTGCAAAAACCCACATTGCCTGAAATCTTTAATTACCCATACAGTTCAAGCACAGACTTCTCTTCCACACCTCTAAAACAACCATAACACTGGTGCATCATGAGCTGTTTCATAGAACAGGTTTGGGTGGATGAAACACCTTACCAATAGGGTTCCCTAATGAGCCACTGAATGAACTGCCACTCCCTGTTTACTTAAGGGAAATAGCTTATGTTCATACAGGCATAACTTTTGATAAGATCTTCTCTATTGTTAAAATACCTTTTACTTTTACTATGCTCATTGTTCCTAATCGATCATCACTCAACCATTTGGTGAATATACTGTACAGGTGCTGGTCATATAATTAGAATATCATCAAAAAGTTGATTTATTTCAGTAATTCCATTCAAAAAGTGAAACTTGGATATTATATTCATTCGTTACACACAGACTGATATATTTCAAATGTTTATTTCATTTAATTGTGATGATTAAAACTGACAACTAATGAAAATCCCAAATTCAGTATCTCCGAAAATTAGAATATTACTTAAGGCTAATACAAAAAAATTATTTTTAGAAGTGTGGGCCAACTGAAAAGTATGAGCATGAAAAGTATGAGCATGTACAGCACTCAATACTTAGTTGGGGCTCCTTTTGCCTGAATTACTGCAGCAATGCGGCGTGGTATGGAGTCGATCAGTCTGTGGCACTGCTCAGGTGTTATGAGAGCCCAGGTTGCTCTGATAGTGGCCTTCAGCTCTTCTGCATTGTTGGGTCTGGCGTATTGCATCTTCCTCTTCACAATACCCAATAGATTTTCTATAGGGTTAAGGTCAGGCGAGTTTGCTGGCCAATTAAGAACAGGGATACCATGGTCCTTAAACCAGGTACTGGTAGCTTTGGCACTGTGTGCAGGTGCCAAGTCCTGTTGGAAAATGAAATCTGCATCTCCACAAAGTTGGTCAGCAGCAGGAAGCATGAAGTGCTCTAAAACTTCCTGGTAGATGGCTGTGTTGACCTTGGACCTCAGAAAACACAGTGGATCAACACCAGCAGATGACATGGCACCCCAAACCATCACTGACTGTGGAAACTTTAAACTGGACTTCAAGCAATGTGGATTCTGTGCCTCTCCTCTCTTCCTCCAGACTCTGGGACCTTGATTTCCAAAGGAAATGCAAAATTTACTTTCATCAGAGAACATAACTTTGGACCACTCAGCAGCAGTCCAGTCCTTTTGGTCTTTAGCCCAGGCGAGACGCTTCTGACGCTGTGTCTTGTTCAAGAGTGGCTTGACACAAGGAATGTGACAGCTGAAACCCATGTCTTGCATACGTCTGTGCGTGGTGGTTCTTGAAGCACTGACTCCAGCTGCAGTCCACTCTTTGTGAAACTCCCACACATTTTTGAATGGGTTTTGTTTCACAATCCTCTCCAGGGTGCGGTTATCCCTATTGCTTGTACACTTTTTTCTACCACATCTTTTCCTTCCCTTCGCCTCTCTATTAATGTGCTTGGACACAGAGCTCTGTGAACAGCCAGCCTCTTTAGCAATGACCTTTTGTGTCTTGCCCTCCTTGTGCAATGTGTCAATGGTTGTATTTTGGACAGCTGTCAAGTCAGCAGTCTTCCCCATGATTGTGTAACCTACAGAACTAGACTGAGAGACCATTTAAAGGCCTTTGCAGGTGTTTTGAGTTAATTAGCTGATTAGAGTGTGGCACCAGGTGTCTTGAATATTGAACCTTTTCACAATATTCTAATTTTCTGAGATACTGAATTTGGGGTTTTCATTAGTTGTCAGTTATAATCATCAAAATTAAAAGGAATAAACACTTGAAATATATCAGTCTGTGTGGAATGAATGTATACATTATACAAGTTTCACTT